>NIJG01000033.1:2656267-2720206 GCA_002201625.1 Euglossa dilemma | reverse complement strand
GGCCCGGCGTAAAAGTTACCCCGCCGTTGTATCCTGTTCGCAATTTCGTTTTGCCAAACACGACGACGACGTTCCCGCGCGAAAGTTGTAAAACGCGGAATTCGCTGCGCGGCCATGCTTTATTCAAGCGACACCGTGAATTATAAGTTTCGCGTCGCGCCCTGCCCGCGGTCCGCCTGTCGCCGACTGTCAGTCAGCGGGAAAGTTGTAAAATATATTTGCCTCATTGTCCGGCAATTACGCGTTTAAAAGTCCGCCGATGGATATTGAAAATATTATGGCCGCGGGAGGCCGAGGGAATTTCTGATACGCGACCGACCGGGTGGGACCTGTTGCGAATTGCGGTGCAATTTGTTTTAATTTAATTCCCCGCGAAACGATCGCTTTTCATCGTTCAATGTCGTATTTTTTTATTCCTAACGCTAGTGGCTCACCCATTTCTTTCTTTTTTTCTCTCTCCCTTTTTTTTTCTACCCGGATAGTTGGAATTCCGCCGTTATAAATGGGAGATATCGCTTGTTGTTAGAGATAGTTGGCATAAATATAGCACGAGGTCACGGACAAGCGAGAAACTAACTTTAAATTGTAACGGATAGCTAGGTGGAACTTGTCCCGCTGACAAAGAGTCGGGTAACGAGAAAAACTTTCGACGGTGTCAGAAAATTAATTAAATCTCGCGCGATAAGAAAATGACAGCGCTCCGCGCGAGGGATTGTTTAATTCGAAGGAAAGGAAAATATCTCGCTGGTAATTCCGTTGTTGAATTTTGCACAGTCGTTAAATAAACTTGGGTTATTTTGCCTGGCTGCTCGGTCTCGCTCGAACCCGAGGATCCGACGTGAAGAAGAGGGTATTTCTATCGGGATCGTATTTCGAGACTGCAAACGTCTCGTTAAAGCGTACTCTTCGATCTTCGGTATCGGGGTTCAAGATATGCTCACCGGTCGAAATAGATCGATCACTCGTTTGCCTCGTTCTACGAGGATGACAACGTCCTGAGTAGTCCTGAGTTCTATCTAACAGGTTTTGACGAGACCTCTGCGTGCTTGCTGGAAGCAATATGCGATAGCTGCTCAATCATTTTCAGCTTAGGGCACGCCATCATGTCGTGGAACCAGATTTCCTGATACACGCTCTTTTATAATGTGGTGACAGCACCGCGTTCACCATCCGTTCTCCTTGTTCGCGGTTATAACCGTGTACGATCTGGAATTGAAATTCGCCGAATCGAGGGAAACCAGCAGACAGGTATTAAAGGTGTTTAATTAAGGATGAACCGGCAGAATTTATATGCTCCTCGGTATTTCGGGCGAAACTTCGACAGTCTGAGCACGAGGGTAATTAAAACAGTCTTTCGGTGAATATTTGAAAAATTTCGACCGCTGGAAGGTTATATTTGACGACGCGATCTAAAATTACGCGGGGAAAAAATGACGGAGTTATAAATAGAACAATTAGAGCACGTTGACGCGGTCAAAGTTAGCGAGGAGAGTCCATAAAATCCCGAATATCGCGTTAAAATGTTAAAAGGTGCGCGTGCGTTCCGAGCCCTTTTAACAATCAAGCCACGCATCTAAAATGTAAGGCCTGGCAGTTGTGTAACGGCGCCGCGCCGTCCGTTGCCATGGGGACGGAATAAAAGAGGGAGATAATCGCCGCGTTTAGGGAAAAAAACGGGGACCGTCCTTGTGATAGTAAGCTGTAATAGCGTAAAGTGATTTTTTTTCCTTTTTAATCGTCCAGCGTAATTCGGAATTTAGTTATGCAATTTTTATTACCTTTTGAAGCAAACCGGCGTGCAATGCGAGCGCGGTAATTGTTTACGTAATTTCATTAGCACAACCGTAGAACTATTACGCCCGCGTTACGCATTCATGATACGCATTCGCGATGCGCTTATATGCTAGAGGCACTCGGCCACTGTACCAAAGGTACTGGGATTTAAAAATTTCCCTTAAAATCCACTCGATCTATATTAATTCCGCGTAGACTTTGACGAAGGAACACGCGTAAAATAATTATGAAAACGCTGATTTCCGTGCGTCGGGATACGGTAGGAGAAGCGCTGTTTACGGTGGCCTTTGTTTCGTCTCGATATCTCGATTCGTTTAGGAGATACAGCGCGTCGAACGGCGGCGTGTAAACATATGGTAGGCGGAGGCACAGTGACCTACATTTTTTCCTGGAAGTGCGTAAAAAACCGCTGACTCAGTGTTTGTCACTGACCAGCGCACGGGTCCAGCGCTTGGGGCAGGTCAGTGAAGGCGGTGCGACAAGGAGAACCAATCGCGAGACAGAGACAGTGATAGCGAAACGCGAAAAATTACGTTCCTATATATACGACGATAATTCGATAACCATAAGTCGTATCGAGACGATATAAACGGCGTTTCAAAGATCAAGATTCTACGCTTCTTACAATGTAGGATTTAACGTTCTGCGATGAAGTGCGCGTGAGATACCATGAATCAAAGTTTGGACGATTTTAATAGAGTTTTGCGGTGCTCATTCGCCTTTGACGTTAACGCTGCTTATAGTTTCGATAGTAAATGTTTAGATTAATGATGTTTAATCGTGTCTAGCGATATCGGTGAATAAAACATTTTAACCGACTCGGTGTAACTTGGTAAATAAATATCTCGGCTATACGGTTCTGATTTGTCGACCACGCGGCTTTCGCGATAGAGGACGATTCGCCGTTGCGAAAAATAACAGGCGACGATTAAGTTGGCCGGCGTAAAAGCTTGGGACTCGGATTAATATTCGCAGGTAATTGGAGGTTTCGTAACGGAGACGATTATCGATATTAACAGCGGCGCGGTAGTTTGGAATTTCAAAATGAGCAAAAGCTAAACGAGAACAGCAATTTGCCGGCGTTGCCAGAAGCACGACTAATGAAAACTTCGCTAACTGCCGGCAAAACTAGTTCGGATTAGACCGGCGGCGGGAACAAAGACGTGCGGGAAATTGCTTCGAATAGTTGCGCAAGATCCGGTGAAACGCATTAATCAGAGAAATTTATGAAACCGTGCAACACAATATCTCGAACGTAATTTCGCTTTCTAGCCCTGGTAAACAGAAGAACGAAGCGCGAAAGCGCGGCGAAACAAACGCGGAACTCGGTCCGTCGCGGAACAGCGCCGCGACGTCGGTTAGAAGCTCGGAGACGCTGGAAAATACCGCGTCGAGGCTTGCGTTTAAATTCGCCGACCGAACTTCCCGATCCGATCCGGGCGATCTTGATTGTTTCGCGACGCAATAAAAGTTTTCGCCGCGGCTGGAACGAAATTCGCGCGACGAGGATCGCGGTGCGAGGAACTGCTGGAAGTTGGATATTCAAAAAGTCAGCCGGAAAGTAAATTTGATTTCTGAGCGGCGCGCGATCATAGGTCAGCAGTTTTTTCTTCTCCAATATCTCCCTCTTGCTCTGCTTCCCTCGCCCTCTCCCTCTTTCTCCTCCGCTCTCGTCTTTCTCCCGGGGAGCAGCTAGGCCAGAAGTTGCGCAAACTCGTCAAGGGTCGTATTTGCTGGAAGAGCGGGTATTGCGAGTGACAGCTGGCTGTTCATTATTCCTGGATTACTCGACTGCTACGCCGGGATGGAGAACTGGCAGGGAGCAAGACAGAGAGGAAAAGAGAGAGAGAGAGAGAATAGAAGAACGGGAGAAAAAAAGGAGAGTAAAGGGGAGAGCGAGACGGATAGAGGCGGAACGTGTAAGAGGAACGAGGCAAGAGCTTTCCAGTGGAAACATCGAAAACCGTGCTTACCACTCAGCAAAATAGAGGTCGTTTTGTTAGGTTGTCATTAAATGTTCTCGACCCTAAAGATTTCCCATAAATTTTCCCATTCGCTCTCTTTTTCCTCCGTCTACCCGTCTTTTCGTCCCTTTTTCCGCTCGCGGCGACCTTATACGCGTTAAACGACGCGCAGGGAAAGAGAGAACAGGGCCGGAATTACTTCTACACCGGAAGACTTTAAATTTTCAAGGCTTACGGGCTACCCAATAAAGCGCGGCCCTTTTTTTTCCACGGCGTAATCCCACGGCCCCGATTTCTTTCTCTCGCGAGATTTCCCGGCAGCGTGGCACGTCTTATGAGCCGTAAAATAACATCGACCGATTCGATTCTGTCACCTCTCGAACCGCGACCTCCTTTGCCCTCGATTCTCTCAATTATCGCTTGATTCCGCCGAAGAATTCTCGTCACGTCTCCAGTCCTCGAAATATCGACGCTGTCCGCGAGTTCCGTTGGATATTCGGCGTACGCAAATTTCCAGCTCGGCCGGGCGTCGAATAATCTTCGGAAAATACTCCTCGGCTGGTCCCTCGAGAGCCGGTTTCACGACTAAACTCGCGTTACACGCGGCGCGAGCCGCTTCAATGGATCGCGCCGGCCCGATGGAGAGGTTTTACGAGTGACCGTAAACCATCTCGCCGTTCCCCGCTTAAATACTTATCGCAACCTCCTCGCCATTGTCCACTAGAGTCGTTTAACCGCGAAAAGGGACTGAACGTTGCGTTTTAATCACGCCGAACCTCGCTTTACGATCCAGCGTGTCGTCGACCATTGGCAGCGAACCGACTCCCTGTATTACGAGTTTCTCTTCATCGTGGTTTGTTCGTGGGTATTTGTCGCGAAGTTTATCTAATTCAAATTTGAATTAAATTAAATCAAGAATCGTTTATTGCGTGAAAGCGTAATTCGGTATTTTTTGTATCTCAATTTGGTGAATTCAACAGCGAGTACGCGCGGAAATCGAGAATGTAGTCGCCATTGGGCTGGTTTGGTGTTAAGATTGCGACGTATCCCGAGGGAAGGGCCTTTAAATCAGCGCACGTCTGCTCGTTCCGCGACACCCTCTTTCTTTTCGCACCGACTCACCTGCCAGGCCACGATTTTAATAAGGCTTGATTGCGAGCTTTACGAGCCTCTGGTCCGTTCTCCGTGCGCTGCCACGGAATTCGAGCACCGACTCGACGGCCACGAGTAATTAAGTTTGTAAGCGGTCGGGGTGGCATTGTCGCGGAAGGACGACCCTGAATTGCGTTCACCAGGGAGCACGTGATGGTATCGTGTACGCTAATGTTTCCGTTTTATGGAGATTAGACTTGACATGTCGTTCTAGGATATCAGGATGCGAGAAGCCGTGGCGTTCAGCGTTTTTCGATTGCATTATCCGTCGATTAGACTACTTCGCGGAATCTATTCGGTGATGTACATTGTTGAGGCATTTCAGGTATACTTTACTCGATAATTGAAAGAAATATAAAAGTTTCCGATTCGTTTCGCGTTTCGTTTCGTCCGACTACAGTAATCGTGTATATCGTTTAAATGGACCACGAAAGATATTACCGTCTATTATTATCGAAACAATTCCTGCGACCAATCGATTTTGGTTTATAACGGGAAGTTCGGAGTATATCACACTTTTGTGTTTAGCTTGGTCGTAAATAGTCGATGGTTACGTACCATTTTGTTAAGTTCTATCCGGTATAAAAAGACTCGAATTTTTACTGTCTATTTGAAGAACGGGTCCCTTGCGTCATGCGGTATTTCAGGTTTTTGGGATATTTCGAGTGGCAATCAGTATATCAAACCGTTCCCTCTTCTCTACGTTTAACGTGCCCAAAATAATCGAAAGGCCACCTTTGAATCTCGCTGAATTAAATTCTAGATTCAAATAACGCTACGTTTTTTGGTCTTCGATGATCCACTAAATTCTCCGTTCCTTCGTTTAGAATCTCAGTGTTTAAACTCAAGACCCGAAACTCCGTGGTCCTTCCTTATCGCGTGTAACATTTCCGACAAGTAACTCCGCAACTCGCGATCAGCCGAACCTCGTAATTACACGGGCGATTACGCGAGCGAGTGGCGAAACGGAAAATTCCGCGCGGAGCAGCGTGGAATTCATCCCTTATCTAGCCTCGCATCGATCACGTTTTTAATAAAGCGGCGATCGTTTAGCGGGTCCGGACTCAAGGTCCAACGGTTGGATACCACGAGGAGAAGCGATTAAACGTACACACCGAGCGTCGATATATCTCGAAACGAAAAGCAAATTACTTACACCAATTACGCGACCGCCGGCACAGTGAAAAGCCAGGCCGGTGCCCACATATTCGTATCTGGCTTAAAATCACCCAGTCATTTAGCCGGTTAATTAGATTCATCTTCCGCGCTGATCGATTCCGGGCGATCAAGGTACACCGGGGTTCAGGGCCGTGGAATTATGGGACACAGGAGAGATCGGTGAATAGGACGTCGCTGTAATTCTGGCCGTCATGAAATAATCCCATTTGGCCCGCCTAATGCGGGAACGCTCGTTCCAGGCGAGCGGCCAGCGTGCGTAAATTCACTCGCCGGTTTTCTTCGGATGCGTGACTCGGCTCATTGGTCGGCCTGCGCCTCGAAATAGCCGGCCCTGACAAAGACGAATCTCCGCATTCGGCTGGCCTCTGCCGCGCGTTTCCACGATCGAGGATCGACCGGCCACGCTCGATCCTCTCTCGATACAACCGACGACACTTGTCACTGCCGTGCCGCGCGCGATACGAATCACTGCCAGGATTATAAATCATAGAGCGACGGGAGTCGATTTTCGTGCCGCGAGGCACAGTCGAGCTTTGTTTTCGCAAGGCGGAAAGTGGAAGGCGAGGAAGATTGAAATTTTCGGTTAAGGACGGTCTGTGACGCTGGAAACACGAGACGAGTCGACACTCTAGAGAGTTCGAGTTTACAACTTTCGACCGTATGGAAATGGAAATGCTCGAATCGCGTCGATTATTATCGCGCGATTTATCACCGATTGATACTTCCGTGTTCTCTCGCGCGAAATATTCGGCAGCGCTCTTCTCCTTCTCCGAGGATTGATCGCGGAGCTTGCCCGCGTTTGCGTAAATGTCTCGTGTTGTGGATGGAAGTTTGTTGCGGAAAGCTCCTTGAAAGGAGATACCGTTGTCCGAGGTGATCGTAAATTTTTTGCTCAAAGCTGCAGGGTTTTATTCTTGGCAATAAGAGGCAAGTTTTTCTTTATTTCCTTTTTTATGAGCTCTCCTCCCGAGAATTGATCAAATATTTTTATGGACAACTATAAAGCGTAGGACAATGAAGGATAATAATAAATAACAGCCGAGCGACTTTTCTTCTATCGATTCTTTGTTAATCGCGATTGAAAGGTTTGAATCGAAAGCGAGAAAAGGACGGAGAAAAATGAAATGTAAACGGACATGCGAATAAAATTCTACCTCGCGCTTTCGATTCTCGAGTTAGAAACGAGTATAACCGATCTGAAAAGATCGCGAAGAACGTCTTAGCTGAACGCTATGAAACAGTTATCGCTGAATCGGCTACAAAGCTATCGGCTAATACACCCTCAGCCGACCGGCGTCATATCGTGATCGGGGCCAATAATTATTTCAATTACCAGAGCAAATAATCGAGTGTGCCGTGCAAGTTGGCTCGAGTGCTCGAATAATCCAGCCAGTTAATCGGGAATCGAAAAGTTGGGACGCGTATCGGGGACAAAACAAAGGGACATCAAAAGCACTCGATACATTGGCGGCCTGGGTGGATTTGCATAATATCGATATAGGTAGGTCGCAAGGATATAATCCTCGCAGTGGTCCGCTTCGAAATATCACGGGCTGCGTACAGCATGCTGCAATCCCATTTCTTCAATTTGCATATTAAATACGCATCCGAGCTGCCCGCGCCTTTCTAAACCCGCACCGTCTAGTATTTATATGCGTATCCATGATTCATTCCACGGACTTGCCGTGTTCATTTTCCTGCGGCCAGCCTGTGCAAACTCCCTCTCTCTCTCTCTCTCTCTCTCTCTNCTCTCTCTCTCTCTCTCTCTCTCTCTCTCTCTCTCTCTCTCTCTCTCTCTCTCTCTCTCGCTCTTGCTCTCTCTCGCACGCGCGCGTGCACGCAGGGATACGGCCGCGTTATTAATGCAATTAGTTAAAAAGTCAATTAGTCGGGCCCCTGATATTTCGATACCGCGTGTTTGCGTCGCGTTTCCAGTCTCTAGACGTTTCTCCAACATTTGGGGAATGTTTGAACGGTCATTTAGCTGTTGAATTTTCTTTTTTTCCCACGGGAGAGAGAAGAAGACGTGGAATTTTTCTATCTTCTTTTTAGCAGACAACGTAGATTTACGATGGCAAATGTAATGACCTCACGTATAAAGTTCATTAACCTAGGCTCGTGACGTCGTGACACGTCGATGGGTCTGAGTGACAGGGCCCCAACGTGGAGGTGTCACTGTAACCAGAGAGAATGGAGTAGAATAGAATGCGAAGCGACTGCTGAGGGTAATCCAGCGATTTTTCGGACCTCCGAGTATTTTGTCCGATCTGTTCTCTGATAATTTGGACGCGTATTAATAACAAAAGTATCTTCGAACAGAATCGCGAGATTTATATGTAGCCTACGTCATTTACAACGTCCAGCCATTCGACCGGTCAGATAATAGTTCGTGGCAGGTTTAATATCACATTGTACAGACAGAGAAAATACACGCTTTTATTTCTTCTCTTTTATCGACCGAGTTGCTTATCAGTGAAAAAAAAAGCACAGATCGGTGTACGGAAATGCGTATTTGCATACGCGTGGAGAATATGGGATCTTGAAATCTGTTTTATTAATCTCTCCAGAATATATAAAGCGGCTGCTGGAGCACCCTTTTATTTAGTTTACTGCTTAATCTTGATTTTATGTTACACCGGGGCACCGTTCAACCGTACGATTTTATGGCAAGGTATATGGACAATTTTATGTCCACGGATAAGAGGCCAATTGACATTGAACCTGGTGAAAAAAATCCCGGAATTTCTAAAGCAACAATACCGGAGTTATCTTCGACTGAATTTCGTTGTGCGAAAAATTTCTCTTTTCTTTTACAAGAAAAAACACCGTTTCGTGTCTCGGCGAAATTCGAATGTCGCACTTTTGCGAATATTTCGCAGTGATTTGCACGCGTTGCATTGTTCACGGTGACCGTTGATTTATCAGAAACATTCGAAAGCCGCGTTTAAACAAGCGCGAAGCGTCGGCGGATGAGCAATCAGCATAAAAATTTAATCTTTCACGGGTGAACGATCGGCACGGCTGGATTTTTCTGCTCTCTCGTTGCCGAGCGTTTCGGTTTCCTGCCGTCAGAAGAAGAAACACGGACAGAAACGTACGGGGTGGAAAAGAATCAAAGGAGACAATAAGAGAGGAGGAAACGCGGCTGTCGTGTCAGGAAGAAATGAAGACAGAGCTATCAGTTACAGAACACCGTCTGCACGGAAGCAATTCATTCCGCTTCACTGTTCAGCCCTTATGCGTCCAACGTTTTCCTTCATCTTTCTCATCCTATACCCCGTCGACTTTTGATCTTGCACGTTCTTCGCCCGTTTCCCGTGCGGTGTAAGAAACTCAAAGAACGTGGGGACGATATTAACGATACCTTCGGGAAACAGAGTTATGTGAGATAACTTTTTCGAACGTCTGGACGGCGAGCATCGCGACGTGATTTTGATTTAGAAAATTCCAGGTGCCGGGTTTCTATCGTCCGTGACCGAGCCTCGCGAAATTTTAAAGCAGAGTTTAAAATAATTTCTGTAATACAAGATGTGTCATAATCGTCTCAGAAAATCTCTTTAAATATTTAAACAGATTTAATTACTTAAACTTTAAATTAGTCAAACGGAAGCGGAAACAACATTTTATAGATTTACTCGCGAATCACTTGCAAATCGACGAATCCAGGAAATTGCTCTCTTAAATAATTCCTGGTACAACTAATCTCTTTAGAATCCACCGAAATAACCATTGTCGCGTGGTCCCATCGAAAGCTCGAAAACGGCGGCGCTTTAAAAATTCGAGAAGTCGCGGAGGGTGTATTTTTTCCTCTTCGTTCACACGCGTGATGGCTCCCGGCAGGGTCGTAAACCCGCGTTTCCATATTTAACCCCTCCACCGAGCGAATCGGCGGCTACTATACACAGTACGTAATCGTCCTTACGATGCACTTAAAACGCGCTACTCGTCACCGGCGCCGATGGAATTACAAAAGCGCGATCGGCCTTAATCCCGCCGGCTCGTAACTCATAATACCGGTTTACGAGCGTCTGCACGACCGGGTGCGCTCGTATTAAGGGCCGAATTCGCGCCCTTAGGGGTCGCATTAACCTTAAAGAGCAATTCCGCGGACCGCAATAGCGATTCGTCTTAACCGGGACGGGCAGAGCGGCGAGAAGAGCGGCGTCGGAAGCCGTGGAAGGGCGAAGGGATGGGCGAAGGGGTAGGGCGATGGGGAAGAACGAAGAGAAGGGCGAAGAGACTCGGTTCGAGCCCTGTCGGCGAACATTGTAATATTCAACCGACCCGGCGTATTGGTCCATGGCCGGGACTCGTCAGCAGGGACCCAGGCAGCGTTTTAATCAGTCGTTTGGTGCGGCGAAGGGGTAGGTTGCAAGGGTCGACTGTTGAACGTCGGGTCGTGACAAGATTTCGTTGGCCCAGTTAAAGTTGCGCGATCGATTAAGAATTCTCGGTTCAATAGTGCCTGGGAAGGCTCGCCGACGTGTACCAGGTGTCGAATTCGAGAAGACGCGGGATAGAACGGGTGGATGAATATTCTCGCCTTTTGCGGTTCCAGCGCAGGGCGCCCCAAAGCTCTCTCGGATAGTTACGAACTTCCGGCTGGAAATTTGCCTATTTTATTTTCCCGCGTTTACGCGGATGTGGAAACGTATCCTCCGCGAAGGCAAATTTGTTCACGGTCCGCGCGCGTGTAGAACGGTTAAACAGACCGAAATGTAAACACAACCGAAAGTATTCTCGCACGGGGTGTGAAAGAAAATTTTTTTTCAAACACCGTGAACTTTAATTCGATTTCAACCAGCGTGCCTGCGAGCGTGTACCCTCGGTGTTAACTCTTTTCGATACACGCTCGGCACCACGAGGGCTTCCTGTCAATTTGTTACAAAAATTGCAACGTGTTGGTAATCGGTGAAATTCCGCCGAAAGTATTACGATGTTTTTTTCGCGCCGCACAACGAACACCGATTAAATTCACGCGTGGAGTTTGCCCGCTCGGAAAAATACCCGTCCGAATAATAATTCGAGCGTGAAGAAATCCTGACGTCGAGCCGCTTCGTTCCACATTTGCGGAAGAAATATTAGGGCACCGTTGCGGGTAGGGACGGCACTCCGGAAGGGAGTCGCTTTTGCATGTCAAAGTGCGTGTCGCGAGCGGCGCAAAGCGTCGCCGCGAGATGCTTGGCTTCTCCGCTGCGAACTCACGACTTTAATTATCCCGACTAATTACGCGAATTAACTCGAATTAACCCCTTACCCGTTTGACCCGTCGTTCCCTGCCAGTCCCACTCCTGCCGGTAATCCGGACACGTTGCACACTGATTACCAACGATCGGTTAGCTCTCGCCTATGCTCGCCGCAAGCTGCAAGTCAAAACGCCAAGCTTTGAAGTTCTGTCGCATTAATTCTCCCGCGCCCGGCCACCCCCTGGCCACCCCCGCGCCCCGTGTTCCCTTCGCGGCGGAACCAGACGAAGGGTGGAGATCGAGAACCCGAGTACCCTGATTGCCGCGGCGCGAGGAGAGGAGAGAACGTTACTTAATACTTGTAATTGTTGTTTTCTGATTAATGCCGGCCATTTGTCCGGGGCTCGGCTCGAATTTCGGCCGGGAGACGGCCGAAGGAAAAGAAGAAGGAGCGGCGGGGTTCGTTTCAGGGGCAAAATGCGAAACGTGTACACGTGTACCGAGCACGGGGGGTGGTTGAGAAATGGCGAGGGAGCGCAGCAGTAAAGCGGAGGTCCTCGTAAAACACATCGGGGTTTGCGTTTTTGAGATTTCACGTGAGGCGAATTTTTAGCCGGGACCAGCCGCGCCGTGGCTGTTTGCTTTGATTCAGTCGTTCCACTTGTCTTTACGATTTTTCCCCGAGATACGCCAGTCTGGATTATACTCCAATCCTCTGACGTAAACTCTGGATTAATTCGAAAATTCCGCTTTATATTTTCCTCGGTATCATCGATTTCCTTTTATACCAGCGGCAGGTCGGTTTTTCGTACGTCGAAACTCGCGCGTCGACGCAACGACGTGAATCTAGATTCTGGGGTCTCATAATGCCCTTTGAAAAGACCCCGAGATCGCGAGTGTATCAACTTTTATCTTCCGCGCTTTTGTCGAGGTATCAAGGGTTAACGAACATTCGTGTGAATTTCGTTACGCTTTTGTTCGTAATTTCGTCGGTTTTCAAACGCGGAAAGAAGTCAGGCGGTGGAAGAGGAGCCGAAGAAGAGGCGGAGAGGTAAAAATCACCTGGCGGGTTTCGAGGATGTATTTACAGAGGCAGAAAAGACGCGCTGGCAGAGGATATTAAACAAAAAGCTCCTCGAACGGTTTCCTTTCGCGGCGTCCGATAAATCGGACAAACTGCGAGTCCCGTCTTTCGTAAGGCAACGCTCCGATGCCGCTGGTTATTAAAATTAAATTGCATTATTAACGCTTCGCGAACGATTTCCGACGGTTTGTACGGCAATTTGCGGCGCAGAGCGTCCGTGGAAATTCGAAAAGGGATTACCACTGCCTGCCACGGCCCTGGAAACCAAGCCACTCCCTTCGTCCCCCGTGCTACTTCGCGGGCCAAGGGATTTATACAATTAATTCTCTAATTTGTCGCGCTCACGTCGGATTTCGTCGGTAATAGATTTTCATCGATCGTCGGCCCGTTTCGTTTCCTCTCGCCGTTCCTCTTCCGCCACCCGTCGCGGCGCCGCCGCCGACGCCGACGCTGCCGCCGGCACCCCTCGTCCGTTATCCCTGCTAGAATACGTTTTACTCAATTTTCATACCTCATCATTATTTTCGCCCCGGTTAACCGCCGTTAATATCCGCGATACGAGTTTAATTAATAAATCGCGTTGAATCAACGGCCAGATCCGTGCAACTCGGCTCGGTGAGCTTTAAATGGGGCTCGATGATCGCGAGTTCCTCCCTGTTCCGACACCGGACGGGCGAAAAATATATTTGCCGAGGAAATTTACTCCGGGAAATTTATTAATTGCCGCTGCGATTACCGTCTCGCTGCTTCGAGCTTTTTACCTTTACCCGCGGCTGCGTTGTCGTCGAATTTTAACAGCATTCGTAATTACGTCGTTTTAAACTGACTCTGCTCCGGTTTTCGAATTTTTTTCCCTCCCGATTTCAAACCCGAAGTGTTCGATAAACCTTCGACTCCTCGCGTTTGAGGTAAATTTACATATAATCGTTCCTACCAAGCACCACAGTGTCTCCCCTGTAGAATCCTTTAACCTAACCCAAACCTATTCCTCTGTATCACGTCGGAGCCGCGATATTCTTTGTTATTCGAATGTTCGCGGTTTCGCGTTGGATCTCGGGTTTAATTAACTTTCCGATACACCGTAATCGATTGCCCTCGAGCAAATTAATAGAATCAATAGCACCGACGGTGGTGGCGATTCAGGCACTCGCCTTCTAGCCCTTGTAACCTGTGAATCCCCGGAAACGCGGCCTCGTACGTAGGCGAGCGTTCGCGACGTTGAACAATCGGGCCGCATGAAAAACAGTTGACCCGATTAAAACGGGATCAGGCGTTCCTCGTTTCTCCGGCATCGATCCACAAGTGCCATTCATCTCCGGCCTGGTAAGAATGGGAATAACGATAACAATGATAATAACGCGAACGACCTTAAGGATATCAGGGAAAATGAGCCGTGGGGGGTTGCTCGGCCCATCGATCGCCGGCTGACGCTCGTGGCCGATGAATTTATATTTGCAAACAGTCCCGGCCCCCCTCTGCCGCCTCTCTGTCCTATCCGTCCGTTCTTTGCTTCTTTCTCCTTGTCGAGTGGCTCTTTCACGGTTGCCGGCTTGCGTCAGCGGCGAACAGAGAGAAAGGTCGGATAAGGACGACGATTAAGGAGGAGGAAAGCTCGCGACCCTCGGCCGGGTTCAATTAACGTTAATCGTTTGATATTTGCCCGGCTCGAGAGGCCGCTAGGCCGAAGGCGTACGCGAGAGAACCAGAGAAGAGAGAGTTTCGCGACTTTCAACGGAAATCCTGAGAAATTGCGAGTGATATTAAGCTGGTTTCTTTCTTAGTCGAATTTTTTTGATTTCCAATGCCGGAACACTGGATCTAACCTTTACTTTCGGTATCCGAAATAAATTTTTATTCCCTGCTTCGCGGAGTTAATTGGAATTGGAACGCGGTGACGTTGTCGGCTCGCGCGCAATCGATTTCACGCCGAAATCTCGTGTGTTTCCGCTTCGAAATCGGCGAGAAATTAATTCAAAACATCGACAATTGTTTCACCGAGTTCTCCGGTTCGGTGATACGGCTGATCACGAAGCTGGAATAATTCTTTAGCCCCTGGAGCCACATCCGTATCCGGCGTACACCCTGGAAGTTTCCAATTTCAGCAGCTCGTACGAAAGACATCGACTAATCACCCCGACGTTAGGTTCGTAGGACAAAAAAGTAATTTAATTCGACCGCAGGGACAGGAGAGCCCGCGGTGGCTGTTAAAATAGTAGAATAATCATATTCCGCGCGATTCCATCTAGCATTAGCGATTCTTTGAGCGAGTAATGAAGGAATTTAAATATTTCTCTCGTGCCGGCTGCCCACCCCCTGCACGTTCTACGGCCGGGCGTGAGTTTCCAAGTCAATTACCGGATCCAACCACCGTCCTACGCTCTGCGGCCGCTTTATTAAAACAATTCGCCGATTCTACCCCGTCTCTCTTCGCTCCACGGATTCGTAACCGCGATCTCGCGGAAACGCCTCTCCGCCTCGCCTCCTTCGCGTCCCCTAACGATCTCTTCCTCTTCGTTCCTCCAATTTTTTCCTCCGGTTTTCTTTAATTTTATTTCACCGATTCGGTATAAAAATTATCCCTCGTATCTCTCGCCCGCCCCCTGACAGGTTCCCCGCGCTCGATCGTTAACGTCGTAACAAGGAGAGAGTCGACTCGGAGATCTCGATTTTCAAAGGGATTTTCGAGCACGAGACACGAGGTGCAGGAAGATGGCGAGAGATTTTTCGAGGGATTTCTCCGCTAAGGCCGTTTTCTCGATAAACCCAGCCCGAGCTAATTGTTGGCTCTTGTTCTCGAACGGACGAGGTCACGCGGAGTGGGAAAATTCGCCACTCTCAGCGCTCCGGGGAAAGTAGGTAAATCCGGTCGTAAAACGTGAAATAATAAAGTGGCCGGGCCGGCGATGTATTCGCGGATAGAATTCGCTCGCGAAGAGAAATGTTTGCGATTAGCGAGCCCGAACGAGAGAGGGGGGACGCGGGGCTCCCGATTCTTTTTAATTTCCCCAAGTTTGTCCCGCCTCCGAGGCACCCCTGTCCCCGGGGGCGGGATAACTTATTCGAATAATAATCTATATTACTTATTGACGCATCGGGAGGTGGGAACTTATTCCGACGGACGTTCAATTTCTTGGGGAACGAGCAGGGACGACATTCCCGCTGGAAATACCTCGTATCTTTCTATCGCGGTGGAAGAATAAAATTATTCTCGCAGAAACTTCCTGTTAACATTACGCGTTACTTCTTTAACGGGGAAATTTCTTAAAGACCCCGAGAGACATTTAAAAGTTCGTGAAAGCATTGAAAAGGGTTGTATCGTCTTTTTTCCCCGCTCTGCGTTTTCGTTTTTCCCTTCGCTTTTCCCCCGGTAGGCAGGGGCGACGTTGAAAGCGGTTCACTGTTACACTTTGTAACACGGTCAATTATTTTTCTCTCATCCTCGCCGGTTTTTAGGAAACACGCTTCTTGCCGAGTGCCGAGACCGCCCTCTAGAAACGCTGAAAAGCGATTCGCTTTCAATCGCATTCCTCGCCGTCTTGCCGCTGCCAAGATGTCTTCCGCTTCGCGTGTATCTTAAATTACCTCCGGTTTTATCCCTCGATTTCCTTTCCGATCTCCGCGAACCCGACTCTATGGTTCTCGAACACCCCTAATCTCCTAGATTCCCGTCTCTAAAAAATTCACGCGAACCAATCCCCTTTGCGTACCGCTGCGTACACGCAACGCGGACTCACGCGTCTCCGATTTCCACGATTCGCGACACGAACGGCGTGGCATGTCGGTATCGCTACGAAACGGCGAGCCGGTTCTGAGAAATCTCCGGACAGGGAATCGACGATTATTACAAGGCGGGAACGCGGCTGGCAATTTCCGCGGCCGATTCCCAGAACCGCGGAATGCTGGATCGTTCCGGGTGGCGGCCAGTCGATTTGGCGTGAGCTCGCGCGAGCAGTCGGTGACGTGACAGCGAGACCTGGCCGGCGAGCGGATTAAAATCGCGCGCGGGTCCGAGTAATTTCGCTTGACATACGGCTCCGCGTGCACGAAGTTGGCCCGAGCTCTCTCTGGCTGCCGTCTGTGACGCGGAACGCAAAAATAGTTAACGTCCATCGAGCGGCCGCCGAGCGTTTCCCGCGGGAGGAGCGACGCGTTTCCAGTTTTTACTGATAAGCCGACTGACAGTCGTCCCGGACCACGGCTATCAAAGCTTGCGCGGGGATGATCGCTGGTAGCTTTGTTGCTGGAAACTCGACCGACTGTCGTCAGACTGTATCGCTGGCCGATCGACGTCTGCCCGTTGCGAATTAACCCGCTTTAATTACACCATCGCGTTTACGTTTCACGATTCACCCCCGAAAATGTAAAGACATCTCGGAGGGTGCAGCTCTCATTTCTCGATTATTAATTTCCGATTTTTCTCCAGCTCATAGTTTGCATGCGAATCATTCTAATTCTCATCGTCGACACCTCTCGTTACGTAATTTCCGTTCCCCTGTTCTTACGTCACCCGCGTGCTCGAGCAGGCGGAAGCAGAGACGGGTGGAAATATAATCGGAGGAGGAGTGGGAAGAATCGGCGGTATTCGCGAGCGATCGGCAGATCCTCGAAATTCCAGGCCCGTGCTCCGGAATCCGTAAATCGTGCCGGATTTCCGTCGACCCTCGAACTTCAGAATTTAATCCATTCAATTTTCGTCGTGGCCGTTTTATTTTTCCCCTCGCTGAACCGTCTCGAATCGACTTCTTTATCAGGTCGTACTCGATTGTCATCCGGTCTCTTGGACATGGCCCCTGCTCTATCTCACCCCCGACTGCTGGATTTCGGGCTGACCGTGGCAGTTCTGAGGACCGGGGTGATAATATTGAATTTCAATCGGCATCATGCAAATCGATGCGCGTTTCATATTCAATGAGGCAATTAACGTACACGCGGTTTCACGTCGGCGGCCGGGGCGAAAGGGCGGCGGGGTGGAAGGGACCGTCTCCACCTAGATTCTGGTATTGCCGGGCTATTTCCTATTGAAATATTAATCGTAATGCGATAGGATGGTGAACATCCACCGTGAAATCCATCGCGTGATTCCTCGGCCGGCTTCCAATCGGGTTCTCCTGTCAGATCGATTCCCATTAGAGCGCGCGCGAATCGTTGCGGATCTGGTTCCACGGAGTTACCGTGACAGACACGAAAAAATCGATTTATCATGTCCGTCGTGTTAGGCTATCGCGACGCCGGCGTCGCCGGCGTTACGCGTTGCCCGGGCGAGCAGCGACGCAGGGAAAAAACCGGCAGCGTCGCCGTTCGCTCGGCCGAACAAATGAAAAATCGTCACGATCCGTTTTTACATCGTCAAATCGTTATCGACAACCGTGCGGGCCTGATCGGAATTGTAAGAAACGAGCCGCGCGATCGTTCCTGGATCATCCTTCCCTTTTTGGGGGTCGAATGAATTTTATCAGCGACGCGGTGATCGTTTTTAACGACAGTCGCGAACATTTTATTTTCTTCCTCTTTTTTTCTCTCTCTCTTTTTTCCACGTTTCAGGCATTCCAGCGAGAAAAACTGCATTTTTGGGGGGGTTTATGTTACGAATAGTGGATAGATTGATTTTTCATTTTTTCCCGGTGTAACCGAATTATTCCGGGCTTGGAAAAGTTAGAGGTTGAACGTTATTTTCAATCGTTCTATTTTCGCTATTGAGTGAAACGAACGGTGGGAATAAAATTGATTTAAATGGAATAAAAGAGAGTGGAGGAGATCTAGCGAAATGTGGCGAAATTGCAGCGAAAGGAATGTCTTCTGCGGGAAGTAAGCAATGTACGTAGGTAGAAGTACGTCGATGGGACAGAAATTTGAGGGAATTAACGGAGAAATAAATCTTAGCACAGGGTTCCTTGGCTAAGAAGTCCCAGCGGCGGCGGGACGAGGGAAAAAGAGCCCGACTTCCTTGGATGCAATTAATGCGATCGCTTAGTTTTCTTCTTGTTACCTATTACGCCGTTCCCCGCCTATTTGTAGCGCAAATTGTCCTCGACGTTTCCCCGGTTTGCTCTCCCCAGTCGCTCGAACGATAAGGGTGATTAAAAATTGCGTGGCAAGCCGAACTCCCGGGACGACGTTGCAGGAAATCTCTTTAATCAAAGACGGTGGACGTTAATTGCGGATCGAACAAATTTGTCTCCGGCGGTTCGTTTGTCGCCTTGTATCGTCGAATTCTTTCCTACGGACGCTTCGTGTCCTTGCTTCCTTTCATTAGCATCTCTCGTTTACGAGAGCAACGCGGAACTCGCCGACCGCGGCGTGGCATTCGCTAATTTTCAAGAATTAACAGCTTTCCTAGTTACGAGTAGGTATTTTCTGTACGAATAAATTCGTCGAAGTAGCGAGACGTTCTAAAATATCGATAAACCGTGGGTATCGTATCGATTACGAATCGATTTGCGTTCTGGTTGAACGGAGACCACGAAATAGCTTTCTAAGCCATCGCTTCTCGAGCCAGAAGAAATACGAAGCAAAGGAGGAAATTATCGCCCTGCCGCGTTATCCTCGATTTACTTGCGAGCGTATTTGCTCGGCTGCTGAGATCCATTTAAGTACAGCAGAGAATAAACGGCCTCCGCGTGTATAAGCTATTCCATGGAAAGGGAGGCATAATTTACTTGATTACGCGCATTAACCGATTGAATTGTCACTATCTGTGATATCTCGATCGGCCACCGGACGTTAATAAATAACACGCGATCATGCGTTGCACCTGCACGCGGCCCACGTACGTGCATCTGACCAATTACCGCGCCGTGTACACGTTAGACCCGCAACGTGTTGCACGTAGAACAGGGCCTCGAGATCGTAAGCACCCTTATCGTACGCACGTTCGTGAGGAACATTAAACGTAATGTGCGTGTTCACGCGCCTCCAGCCTGATAACAGGCCCTTTCCTCGGAGCTCGTGTCACGAGACAGCTCGAGAATCGTGCATACGCGAGCTTGAAACGCGGCTCGACAAGCCTTCCGTCTTTGTGAGACGCTGTGTGCATGTACGCGCGATAATGGCAAGGATCGAGTCGCTTAATAGCGAGTGAAATTGTTTCGAGCTGTTTGAAGGAGAAAATGCAGCCGGCGTGCTTTCCTCTAACAGGTTTATATGTGTGTCGAGTGTTGGGAACGATTTTTCTCCAAAGCACATGCTCTCGCATGACGAAATTTTACGCCTCGAATTTTTCTCAAATTCCCCCGCTTTTATTTCTACGCGTTTTTAAATCGCGGAGATATCGCGAGGTATAATTTTCAAATAGAAACTATCAGGAACTAACCCGAGAAAAAATTGCTTCTCTAATTTTTGGAATCCTCTCTTCCCGGAATTTGGGAAAGTTCCTCGATATTATTCGACCTCCAACGTCAAGCCGGATCGTCGGAAATAATTTCATTGAATTCTTTCAATTGCGTTCTCGCTGCGCCGTCGTCTCGGAATTATTCGCCGAAGTTAGCGAACGTTAACATTTATCAAATGCAAAGCCCATAAGCCAGCGCGCCTGCGAAACCGACCGATCATATCCGAACGATTAAGAGTGCTTTTCCTGCTACATAATTAATCATGCTCGGAGGCAGTCGGAGTCGAGGCGAGAACACCGGATGCCGGGAAAGTTTCTGTCCTTTATTAAAAAAGTTACAGCTCCCTTTTAAGATGGCACTAGAATCCGGCGAGTGAGTTTATCTATATGTTAATATAGACGTAACAACGCGAACGTGACTTCCGGCTATGCAACAGCCGCTGGAACCCCCTCTGTCATCGCGTCTGCTGGAAGTTAGTTTAACGCGAACAGCTCCTCTCTATTTCGCGACAGACACTGCTAACTTAATTATCGCGTATTTTCCGTGCACTCTTATCTCGTATCTCGTCGAAACCGAGGCTACGTCGCGGTATTTGTGTACCCGTTGAAGTTTCGAATTAGAATTTCCGCGATACGCCTCGACTTTCGTCGAAACGTTCGCTACGGGTTAATTTATATCTTGCGTGTGATCGCACAAGTATCTCGTTCGGAATATTTATAAAAGGTATATTCTCGTGGATGTCGCATCGACTTAGAAGCGTGTCTGAATTCGAAGCATTGGGAAACGGGAAAAACAAAGCCACTTGGTCTTAAATCCGAAATAAAATAATTAAATTCCGTCGGGACTGAAATGCAGGTCGAATAAACGTTACTTCCGCGATACAAAGTCGCGGTATTTTCTCACCCAGGAGTGGCGAACGTGTTATTTTCGTACTGGTGTAAGCAGATTTGAAATTTGCAAATCCGACGATTGAAGAAACAAGGTTGGTCTGCTAGATTCGAGACGTTTATAGACAGCTCGTCTCGTCGATGTCGCGTCGATGCGTGAGTGTGGGTGGATTTCGAAACTCCGGACACGGAGAAAATAGTCTGGTTGAACAATTGCGAGTTGCGCGAGACATTCGGCTTGATATTTACTGCTGGAGGTACAGCGGATGGTTCTAAATCGTCCAAGTTTTCGTAGACTGTAATCTTCGAGCCGGAAACAACAAAGCGAAACTTCTTATCGAGCGTAGAAGTGTAACCCAAAAAGTTTCGCTACCTGTGGAATCAATACCACCGCGTCATGTCAAACATGCACGTCGTACAAAAGAAGCGCTCCATCTTGCCCGTTGATTCCCGATGTAGGACGCCGCTAGTCTCTGGAAATTGCTTTAACCAACAATGGGTAGAAATATTACGTTTCGATAACGGATTTCGTCTCGAAAGATCAAAGTTCGCGCTCTCCCCGGAGCGGCGGCCATTTTCTATCGTCCCTTCGAAATGTCGTCCGACGAAGCTTCGTTTCGTTCCGACGTCATTTCGCCAAGGTTCAAGGATTACGAGGAGCCCGTCGAACCACTAGGATGACGCGGAGAATCGTCTCCGCGGGATCGGATGTTTGAGTTGGCGGGCGTGCATGTCGCGCGTCGCGACGATGTACATAATGACGATAATTCAACTTAGATTGTCTGCCGGTGGACGTTACTGGAGACAGGAAATCGGTGAACTCGAGCATTCTGACGGCTAGATAGGCGTGATTGATTAGGCATCATCGCTTCGTATCACCTCGAAACGGCGCATTAGTCATGCGGGTACACCTGTCGCTCCCCCAGAATTTCCTGCCTAATCGTATAGAATATCGACCAAACTTCGTTGTCGAATCGCTCGGGCGGTCTTGTTCGGGAAGCTCGACGGAGAAACGGCGGTCGCCCCGTGTAACGACCGCCGGTTACACGGTTACACGCGGAGAGAAACACGGATCGTTCGCGTGTACGATATTAACCGATTCCCTTCGACAACCGTGCGCGACCGTTCTTCCGTGGGCCATTAAAAAGACATTCGGGCCCGTAATCGCGGGGTTGAAATTCAGCTGAGCCGACGAAGGTAAACGCGAGGCAAATCGGTGGAAAAAAGGGGGGTAATATCCATTCCGTAGACGATCAGAGGAATGTCCGTGATAGCGAGGAGGGCGCGAAAGTTATGAGAACACTTGGGTCTCAGGCAGCGCCCATTCACCGAGTATAACGCGTGGGTGGAGGTATCAGTATCGGCGGTTGCTGTTTCAGCTGTTTACAAGCACCGCCAGCCACCCTTCACCCCCTTTTGACCTGGTCTACCGTAGCGTTAAGCCGTAGAGCAAAGGATTACGTCTACAGCACGGAAGTCCCCCGCCCCCCTCGCACCTTCCCGCGCCGTGCGCCCCGCTGTGCCCTCTATCTTTATCTCTTCCTCTGACAGGCCACTCTACCTCTTCCCTTCGTTGCGTTTCCTCGTTCGCGTCCCCCGACACCCGCCCCGTCGTCCCGACCCCTCGCCGACCCCTCGCCGACCTCTCTCCCGCCCTATGCCCGATCCCACACACGGCCACGGAATAAAGGCTAACAGTCACACGTGCAAGCTGATGATGCAAATTCAAAGTCGTGCGCTCAAAGATGGCCGACCGTGGTCGTGTGACTTTGGCGAGCTACCAAGTCATTCTCGCGGGACCGGCTAATTGGATGAAGGAGGATCCTTTGATAATTAACGCCGCACACGTTCCTCGGTATCGTCCAGGCTTTTTCGTCGTGGCCAGTGTCCCCTGTTTTCGAGGGAACGCAGAAGAGAAGCCAGCGATAATTCGATGATTAGCGGACCGGCTTGTCCTTTGATCGCTGGGATCGATGGGATCGATGTTCATGGAAATTCAGATTTTACACCGTTCTTACTCGATACTTCTCGAAATAATTTATCAATTTTTCCGATGTTTAATCGCGCGGTGTTAATTCAATCCGAAACTCGATAATTTCCCACCCGTTTCCTGAATATCTCGCTCGTGACGCGAAATCGGTGAAAAATTCGTAGTTCCTTATCGATTCGAGGCGTTCAGTTTCGATTGTGGTATATAACGGAGTTGTTCCGAGCGAGCGATTTAAAGTTCATCGCGATGGCGCCGCGACAGCTCGTAATTTATCCAAAGTTTCACTTATTTAACCCCTGTTATAATAATGCCGTTACTTTCTCCGCTATTCGAGTGCTCGCGGAGTAGGCATCGTTAAAGAACACGACGCAACGATCGGGTAATTAACTGTGTCGAGGTATACCGGCAGTTTGAAACAAGAATACATCGGCAAAGGGGCAAGAGGGTAGAACGTGTAGCTGGAAAGTTGCTAACGAACTAGGAGGGCGATAGAGACGAGGGAATAATAAGTTAGAAGGCAACGAGCTCGTGTATGACAGACAACCGATCTTTCCAAGCCTAATCTAAACTTTCGAGAAACACCTCGGACATGTTCGTCGTTGTACTAGGTCGAGTCGATAATCGCGATGAAAAATTTGCAATAGCAATTGATTCGCAGCAAATTCAAACGACTGCGAGTTTACAGAGGCGGTAAATTATTGGAATAATTAATATTAATCT
Organism: Euglossa dilemma; assembly: GCA_002201625.1. Taxonomy (NCBI): domain Eukaryota; kingdom Metazoa; phylum Arthropoda; class Insecta; order Hymenoptera; family Apidae; genus Euglossa; species Euglossa dilemma. The sequence continues at coordinate 2,696,922 of NIJG01000033.1, read as the reverse complement.
TACGATAAATTGGTTGCGCTCGTGTATTCGATGTAAATTATCGAAGCTACCTCGAGCAATTAAGGGCGTTAGCGTATTTAAAGAAATATTTGTACGAAACCGGGATATTTCGGAGATTAAAATTATAGGTCGATGGCGATACGAGAATAAATTGGTTCAATCGTGACTTCTATAATAACGCAAAAAAACAAAAGAAAGAAATATGTTTCTTAAAAATAAAACGTTCGTGAGTACTTCCTTATCTCGATATGACTCCCTGCGAGTGGACGCGACGAAAATGGAAAAAAAAAGAATAAAAGTGAAACAGCGTATCGTGACTCGGTGTTGAAGGATTCATAAACCGTGTTGTATCTGATAAACGTCTGCCATTAGGTGATAATTACGCACGCTATTAAATAATATCGGCAATGTCTCTTTGGATCCTACGCAACAGGTTCTTGAACACACGAGTTTAAGTGGCTCGCAGGAAAACTGGTCAGACATCCGCGTCAACGCTGAATACTTATTAAAACCCTTTCAATCCCGTTACTCTTCTCGATATTAACCAGATTCGTTCACGCGTAAAGGCAATCTTGCGTGTAATCCGCGACAATGCGATAATTCAAAAAAACAGCGAGAGCGAGCAATAATCCTTTTATTACACGCTCGAAACTTAATGCTCCTATCGTGATCGTGTTTCTGCCCTACGAGCGAGAACGTATTATACCGCGGGTAATCGGAGAAAAGAAAAATAGCATAACTTAAGTATACAGCAGCTGGGAGCGTAAATAAAAAGCGGCGGCTTGATACAACTCTAGAAATTGCCTGGGGCGTAGATAAAACGAGGCACGCATTTCTATAAGCGTTTCTTTCGAACGAAATTCACGCTCCATTCCCCTGATGGACGATAATCCCTATCCGCGTGCTAATCTAGAGTATCGTGAAACGATCTAATAATTACGAACGTAGTTACGTTAACGTTCCCCGCCTTTATCGCACTTCCAGCGGTCTTTCGTCATTTTCCGAGGGAAAATCAAGGAAAAAGCCCGAGTCTCTCTTTCTCGAAAGAGTGTCGGAGTCGTTAGGATATCGAGCTGGATATCGTTCTCGATATCCTAAAAAGACGAAACTTCGGTCGGGGTGTTTGGAGGCAAGTTCGGTTAGCGGAGGTATCGATGCGTTCCTTATCAGGGCGTCGGGTGACCTCTAATCCCTGAAGCACGTTATCAACGGCAGTTGGCGTTATCTTTGTTCCCTGCTTCTGCTGGCTCGACACGAGTGGATGTCGCCGGGGTTAGGAATCGTTAACGTATCGTTAACTCGTTCGATATCTGGCTGGCTGGTTAAGCTCCGTGCTCCTAGGCACTGTCGTCATTATCGAAGCCCGACCCACCATTCACCTTCTCGCGCAAGCCTCCTCGTGCACCGACACGTTCATCCAGGACATGTCAGTGGGTCAGGCGATTGCATACAAACGAGCGGAGCCGTGTTTGCTCGTTAGTACGAACCGGGTTAAAGCTGCCATGAGCCGACTGTTCCGACAAGGGGGACAGAGAGAAAGGATCGACGTTGGGCGGGGAAAAAAAAGGGAAAAGAGGAAGACGAAGATGGTGATTTCCTAACTTCGGAACTCTGCGGGAGTGAATTTCAAACGGTATTAGAGCGTAGCCGGGCAAAAGCGTTTCGTTTCTTTCAGCGTTTTTCTGCCCGTATTTGAACTTCCAGCCGGCGATCTCGTTTGACGTTAATTGTTACGAAGCTTTTTGCCACCGCCGGCCACGCTGCGCGCGTTAACGTCAGCTTTTGGTCCCGGCTCGCTTGCAGACCGATTTTACCGTCAGAAACCGTTGTCGCTGCTTTTGTTTCCCTTCTCAGGAACACCGTGTATAATCGCCCGTGTTGTTGCCTCGTCGACCTCTTTCCGTTCCGGTTGATTTATCGCCGATGGTTAAGCGACGTGAATAACTTGGAAAAAATTCCCAAACACCCGGTTCCCTTTTCGCTTAATTCCCCGTGGATCGTTAATTCGCTCGTCGTTCTCTCGGACGGTGGAAATTCTCGTTTCGAAACTCCTGTAAATTGCTGCGAGTCCGAGTTTGTACGGGAAGAGACCTGGAAACTGGGAAGAAGAATACCGTGGAGATGACGCAGGTGTTCCGGTTCAAGGCTGCGGCGATCATTAGTCAAGGTCACCGCGAAAGGGCTTCATCGGGAATATCCCGGACGTATCCGCCGGGATCAGCGCGCGGCGCTGAGCGACGCGGAGCAGAGCGGCATCCTCGAGGCTGAATTTCGAGTGGCTAGAACGGAGAATGAACGAAGGTGAATACCTAGGAGGGTTGGGCGATGGAGGCTAGAGGTGGTGAAGTTCCGGCAAAAGGCTTCGTTATCCACTGACAAGGCACTTGGAGTCCCGACGGTCCCTTTTCTCTCCTCTCCTCTCCATTCTCTCGCTGCCGGCTAACCTCATCGGGATACATAGAGCGATGCTTCCTAAAACCTAACCCAGTTTCCTCTGTGGTCGACGCCAGTATGCTAATCCGCTACAACGTTCAGGCATCTATTGAAACCGCAGCTTCCTCGTGCATCACGGAGTTCCTCTAACCATGGCATCTCGTGCAACAATGATCTATGTAGCACGACCAGTTTCCGTGTTGGTGCGCAGCAGAGGGCCGTTAGATCAGGACCGGACGTTAATTGCTACTACCAATCAGCGACGGGTAGCACCAGCTGGCTACTAGCGCTACTGCTGCTGCCTGCTACTGCTGCTCCTGCTGCTGCTGCTCACTCGCTGCTTCGCGCTGCCTCGGTTCTAGGGGTGCCAAGGGCTAGTCACCGGCATCACCAGTTCTACCGGTGTTTCTCTCACCTCTGTGTGCCGTTCCTGTCCAACCGGCGGCGTCGGTAAATTCGCCTTGTCTTCCAGAGTGTGAATCGATTAAGAGGGGGAGATGTATTTGTCCACGTGACTGAGCCGCCTGATTGACGGAGCACGATCACAGAACAGACTGACTAGCTACTAACGGCGGCTGCTCGTTCCGGAATGGGATGCCATTTAGCTATCAATTATCGCGTGCCTTTCGAATAATCCCCCTTTCCAGACCGCTTTGCGGCCTCCGCCGCAGCCTCCTCCTCCACCCTCGCTCTCGATGGCCTCTTTAAACTCCTCGACGTTCGATAGTTGCGCTCCGTCTTTGCCGGTGATATGGCGGAACAGCCGTCGAATCGATCGCGGCAGATCGCGAGATATCGGGACCGGCCGATTGTCTCGGGTCGTCGGCGCGGAATCGCGAGAAATTCGCCCGCGAGTGGTTCATGCCCGCGACCCGTTGCTTTTTATCCGCTCAACGGACCCGGACGCTGGATCAAAGCCCGATCACGAGATGTCGCATTAATATTCGATTAGCCCCGGCAATCTGTAAGCTGTAAACGTGGAAAAAGAAGACGGTGGCCAGGGGAGAAGTTTCTTTTGTATCGACTTCATTGAAATTCCCGCGATACGGAAAGAAAGGAAAAAGCGGGCAGCAAGAAGTTTAATTACCGTTGGAAGTTCGATGCGTATCGCGTCGGCCGTGCCCGGCCGGATGGATCGTTACGAAATCTCAATTAAAACTCGATAACGATTTCGCCAAGTTACGTTAATGCCTCGCGACGATCAGCAGTTTTCAGACTTACGGCAGTTTATTTTATTCCCGGGCGAACTTCGGCCCTCATTACCTGCCACCGTTTTTCATCCGCGGCGACGCGGTGAAACGAGTTTCGAGACAATACTTGGCGGAACAATCAAGAGATTCTTTCTTTAGAAACTCGAAACTTGTCCCCGGGATTTGCAGCGGCGATTCTCGAACCGTTGTCATAATCGTCTTTGTTTTTGCCGCCTCGTTGAATGAGTCTCGGCGTAAAATGGAACGAGTTTGTACGTCATAAATGGACACGCGTAAATTTTCCTGTCGCACGGCTCCGAGAACTTTTCTCTCTTTGCGGAAAACCTTGCCTCCTTTGTTCGAGAAAAAAAAAAAGGGAAAAAAATCCGATTCTCGAGCCTCGTCCGAGGAAGCGACGCTAATCGCCTCGGAGGCGTCGATTTCTTCGATATTCCGAGCTAAAATCTCAGTTTGCGCGTCAGAGATCTCGAAGGCAGCTTGATGAATTTTTTCTCTAGTCATCCGACGCCGGCCGACGCTGAGCAAGCTTGCCGACGGACTCGGCCAAGCACCACGGTCTTTACACAGCAGATTAGTACAGCCTGATCCAAACCGGTGACTCGATGATCCAAAGAAGACGTCGTTAATCGCTTGACGAAACAATCCGCTTTGGAAGCCTCCGCGTCGGCGCAAACTCTCGCACCTGTTCTGAAAGCACTCGAAAGCAATCGCGATTATCCGACGCTTCTGGCGCCGAATTCTATCCTCGTCGCTCGATCTTCCACCGCGATATCGCGACGCTGGAGAAAGACGGAAAGATGAGAAAGAAAATACACGGATCTCGTGCTGGAACTGTCAACGGAATCATCGCGGAGGCTTCCTGACGGACTCCGGGCGATGGACGCGAAGACCGCGGAGAATGCATTTGTATGGATGGAATGGTTAGAGGAGGATTTTCGAGAATTCTGACGGTATGGATCCCTCTGGTGGCCAGCTGAGGAAGGTAGCCGACGCTATCAACGGCAGCCGAGCTTTCGCCAATGACTTTCGAGTTTCGAACGTCGGATTAGATTAGATCCGGGTTGAGTAATTGGCGATTAATAACACGCTCGCTTGAATATAGGTATAACGTTAGACGTAGGCCATCGGTATTGTAATTAGGGGCCTCTGACGGCACCATCGTCAGGAGTATCCGAGCCTTCTGGAGCGCTATCGCATCCATCACGTGCCACCTGGCGATTAATACCGGAAAGTTCGGATGCTTATCCGAGTTACATTCGCCATCGATAAGACATTAGACCACCTGAGGCGTTGCGTGAGCCCGGAAGTTTCCCCCGGGGCCGTTCATCGCTTCCTGTCTTCGTCGTTCCACGAGCAGCCGGGGATCCAGCTCTTCCGAGAACCTCGCGCCGGTTCCACAGGAATGTTTTCGAGAAAATCCACTTTCCAAATTGAACCAAAATAAATCGGTGTAATTCGTAAACGAGAAAGGAACTCGCCATCTTTATAACCAATTGATCCATCCAAGCGAGTTAATCTAATTCGCTTCGTCGAGCGGATATTTCTTCAAACTTTTTTACCGGGAAATTTACGAAATTTACGAATCGAAGAGCGAATCTTTCTCGATGGAAGGATAAAGGACGGAAGAATGAACGCGAGCTGGATGGAAATTACCATTTGCTTGGCTGTTTAATGGCCTTCTGATTATCGCCTCTTCGTTTACAGGTTGTCAGAATCGTATTGACGTCTTTGATATATCTCGCTCGATAACGGTGAATTATAGGAAACGCGGAATGAAGCTTCGCAGGATCCGATATGAGTTATGCGAAATTATTAAACGATCAACCAGTGGGTTAAGCGAACATTTGTTAAAGGATAGGTCGGGATAGCATTTCGGTCGTTTATACGGGATTTCAGCCGAGATTTACAGAACGTGTATCCCTTTCAGTTCCGGGCCCATTATTGCTGATATACTGGCAGATTAAGAGCACATGTTACCGTACATCGAGCCGCAATATAATGTATAATAATAAAACGCTTCTGCCCGTTACCGAACGGGAATCTAGAGCTGTTTGGCTCCTTACGACGTTGCACGCCATGTTACCCCTCGAGACAAACGCGTTTCTCTGCCTCGGCCATTGTTGAAAGTGCTACGAACGTAAAGTCGCTCTTTATAACTAAACCGTCTAACTCTTTGATATACGCGCAGCCGGTGATTTACGAATCTTTCTCAATTCCAGTTCTCTGGAAATATTTTAGAAAATCGACGAGAAATACCGGGGAATTTAATTTAATCGAATGTAAATATTATGTATTTCCCTCATCCCGCCCAAAGCCGAAATGACGAATATTTATCACGCCGATAAATTCACGGCGTATTATACATGTATATATATATATACATATACCCGTTCGAAAGTTTGCGCGTGCTGCTCGACTTATGCAAAGGGCGCGAATGCAAAACGATACGATTCGCGATTAAATATTCGCGATAAACCTGCCGGTAAAATGATAAGAACGTGAAAATACACGCGACGCGGAATCCGCGAATGCTCGAGTGCCGAGATTAGCATTAAAATCGATAGATTTAAATCATTGCTACGTGGAAAGAGCATCGCGTAATTAATATGTCTGCAACGGGGATGCGCGCTCCGGGACAATTTAATCCTCGATTAATCTATTCGTTGTAAATAGCGAAATGTTTATCGATATTTACACATGCATGGGGGATCAAGTTTTCGAGATTAATCACCGGAAACTGACAAGGTTTAGGTTAATTTCGTTCGGTCGCTGTTACCCCGATACGCCGGACTTTAATTCGGCACTCCGCGTTTATCTGTCGATAATCCGAGCCGGAATCGTGCCCTTTTCGCATTACCGCCGAAAATATTGGTCATCGAAGCTGAATCTTAACCCAGAATTTCGTTTTCTCCGCACAAGTGGACGCGAAGAGATGTTGAGAGCGCGCTGAGTGCTCGGCCTAATGAAACGTCGATATCTTCGATTCGGGAAATCAGATAACTAGACTCTCCGTCGAGGAGTCATATTTTAATTAAACAGTTCGACTGCCGCGTTTCCTTTTTTTCCCCCTTTTTTTTTAACGAACAATTTGAGAATTACGCGTCGTTAAATCGCAATTCGTCGAACGCATAACGACGCCGTGGTACCATTCGCTGTCACCTCGAATGTTCGCTCGTCGATAAATCCCGTCACGAGTGGTAAATCGCGTTTACGTTGATTTAGGAATGATCATTAATTGGGAGCATTTTCAACGGTAACTTTATTGGAACGGCATAGCAGTTTCGTTATCGTTATTGTAGGTATTACCGTTAAGAGGATGTGCGGCAACATGGCGTATAGAATTTATGCAAATTTACTTTGTCCCGTGTGCCATCTCGCGGTAACTGTTGGAACTTGTGGCCTACATGTCAATAAAGCTACGTAAGCGGAATATAGTAGTCGATCGTACAATCGGCGAAGGATAATACCGTAATTATTTGCCTTCGGAGATTACCTCTATCCTCGGCCAAATATTTCTCGTCCTCTCCTGCGCGAGGGCATTTAAATTCATCGAGAAATCTAAACCGTGGCGTCGTTTGGCCGACGCTGCGTGGTAAAACGGAGATATTCGCAAGATTCCACGGGACGGAGAGGAAAATTCGGCTGCGTCGGCCAAATATTTCTCGTCCTCTCCTCCGCGAGGGCATTTAAATTCATCGAGAGATCTAAACCGTGGCGTCGTTTGGCCGACGCTGCGTGGGAAAACGGAGATATTCGCAAGATTCCACGGGACGGAGAGGAAAATTCGGCTGCGTCGGCGTGTAACGTTATTATCGCAGGAAAGGAAACACAGCGTAGGCAGGGAAAATAATCTATCGATATCGAGTTCCTCAGAGGCGGACGGGAAAGAGGGCATATTTCAAAAGCAAACAAAGCGTTCGTTACGTTTCCCTAACAAGCGTGGAGCGAACGGTGCCGTCACAAAGCGAAAACTTCTTCGAGTAGCTTTCGAAATTCTATGGAAACAGCGAGTCTCGCCGATTGATCAGTCACGTCGGATTTCATTGTGACTCACTTATCCTAGCCTCTGTCAAATTCAATGCTCTCGAGGGCGTGCAGAGAGACAAGAGAGATTCCGTTCGACTGAGTTACAATTATAATCAGCCAACGAGAATTTCCCCGGTCCCCTTCTTCTGTGCCCAAGCTTTTTTTTCTCTCTCTCTCTCTCCCTCCGCTGTCTCGCTTTTACCCGAAGAATCCCGACGAGGTCAAACAATGCGGTAGCGTCACAAGTGGGTCGGGGATAATTCGGTCGACACCTTTCTCTCCGTCTCTGTCGAAGGCTAATTACGTAATACGATGGTCTCCGACGAGCTTCCGTATCCATTCGCCGATAAGAGATATCGCACAGTCACGGTTCATCAAAACACAATGCGTGTAACGACGAGCTGGCCGCATTGACAGCGCTAATTAACGAGGCTAGCGTTAATGAGTGTCACCCAGATAGAAGTCGCGGTGGTTTTCGCGAACGCGGCCACCGATCGAACCCTGTGCATTCGCTTTGCCGTGTTTCGATACCGAATAATTGGAGTGTTCGAGAGGTCGCAAGTGTCGGCAATCGAGCTAACCAACTTTGCATCTCGCCCCTGTCGTTTTTCCTTTCTCCGCTAGTCCGACTGCGAAGGGTTCGAAGGAAGTCAACGAGGGTTGAAGAAACGAGAAATTCTCGGGACACGAGTGAAAGTTTCCTATATTAAATATAGTATGGTCAAAGGGAAACGAAGTCGAGTACATTAACGCTCGATGGTACAGGGTTTAATCGATGCTAGCGTAATTTATATCTCGCGTATCCCTTGCATGTCGGTTTATGTTCATGGAAAAGCCCATTATCCCTTTTTTTCAGCTAGCCAGAAGCCCGATAAACGTTAATTGACACCCGTCGGCTACGTTTTCCGGGCGGCAACCCTCGAATGGACAGGTCGACGCGTTCACCCTTCTCTCTTTCTCTTTTCCTCTCGAAAGACCTTGTTACGTAACGTAATCTCGTTAACTGTCTAAAATCCGGCGAGGTTAAGGTCGAGTTTTTTCCCTACACCGGCGATGGTCCGAGCCGGGCCCATTCAGTAGTCGATTCGGTATTCGTGACACGTCTGTGTACGCCGCTTCGACGTTTCTTTGCTCGGTCGCGAGGGTCGGAAAATTTCGGGAACGTTACGGCGCTCTTCGCGAACGAAAGTTTCGCAATCGTGACTTCGTTCTCGAGTTTCGTACTCTTTTGGGAAAGGTTGCCGGGAAATTCGTAGACATTGCTCGGTTCGGTGATCGGGATTACCGATCGGGACTCGATATCCGGCGGATAAACGGTGATTTCGAATATGTCAAAGAGGAATAAAGTCGACCGAGTGCGTTTCTCGCTGGTGAACTCGGTTTTATTAATTCCGGAAGCAGAGGGTAAGTTTGAGAAGCTGAAATTTAAATCGCAAGTTTTCCTTTCGGAGGGCTGACCTTAATATCGGGCCTCGATATAAAATTAAGGAAGAAATATCGACTATTCCGAAACTTTTCGGATAGTTGTCTTCATTTATCATCTACCTCTTACGCCTCTCGCGCCTTTATCTTCGAGTTTACGCGCGGATAGTCGGGAATTAATTAAAAAACCCGGGTCGCCTCGTTTATCCCTGTCCGGCTGTTTAGTTTCGTTTCTCGGACAAATGTTTAGAGGCACCGAGCGTTCGATCTTGCCCGATCGAACGACGAGATTTTCATTATTGATAGCGCAATCTCGCCCCAAAGGCTCGTTCCGTATAACGCGAACTTTAATTCATAATTTTCCAGGGAACGGCAAACGTGCCCTTCGAGCAACGATAATTCGTCGAATCGATATTAACGGACCCTCTCTCCCGTATCTTCCGTTATTTATACGCCATAATTTCGCGTGGTATCGAAACAAACGTTGCTCCTGAGTAACTGCCGCGCATTTCTGTTTGAAAGTCTCGTAACGAACCGGTAAAAAGTCCGGTTAAAATTGCGAAAATTGCCTAGGAAGACGAAGAAATGCCTGATACTGCACGGTCTCGGCTTAATCCATCTTACTTGCCAAACTTGGAATTCATCGATCTCCAATCAAAACTGCAATTATCCGTCGCATAAAAGCAGATTGCATCTGAGGAGGAAATGAGCGAGATTGACGAAAGACGAGGGGGCGGGTCGGGGGGCAAATTGATAGCGTTATCGCGTCGCTTCTCTAACGAGCCGGTAATCGGCGGAGGCTCATTTATCTTCATTTCCCAAATAAAAGCACGACTCGCGCCGGTCCCGTGCGATTTCTGTGTACACGAGCCCCGCGGAAAGGGTACGCCGGTAAGATTCACGTGGCTGCGCGGATTGGCGTGGGCCATTAATTTTTCATCGAATTCCGATCGACAGAAATTACCGGAGAGGCCTAGCAGGCTGGCGTGTCCTATTCCAGGCTCCATTGATTATTCGATTATCGAAATCGACTCGGAAATGACGATAACCCTGACCAACTGTCTCCCCTTCGTGTCTGGCGATATTTTGAAATTTCCTGCTGATTGCTTGCTCCGCGTTGTCTCCTTCGTCTGCCGGAGAATGAAATCGAATCATGCGAGGGCGACAGGCCTCCTCCTGCCTCGGCAATCGGTTTGCGGTCCCCTCCATTATTAATCCGCGTTTTTCCCGTTAATTAAATGCTTTCCCGGTCGCGGATTATCCCGTCGATCGATTTTAAGGATCCTCCATGTCTCGGCAGACCGGTCGTTTTGACACCTTCCGCGATTTTACTGTTTCACGTCGGTTAAAACGTTTCTTCGTTTGATTGAGAAGTATGACGGAAAAGCAAACAATTATTCGGTTACTCGGAAATTGCATACGAACAGGAATAAAGAAGGAACGGGATGCGAGAAACAACCCGCTAATTAATACCGACGCTGTGGCAGCCAATATAGGTTTTTTATAGTGAAATTTAGGGAACGACCGTGGCGTATCATCCTCGTAGGATTATTCGAGTATCTAATCAGGATTTTAGTGGGAAAACAAACGTGGAAAAGGGTGGGTCTGTGGCCGACGTATCGAATACGAAGTTACGCGCCATCATCGAGAATAAATTCGCCCCGCCTCCGTATCGAGCACCGGCGCTGGCTTAATTTGATTGCTTTCTCCCTCGCGAGGTGTGTTCGATTGCGCGGGAAACTTCGTTCCTTTTGTTTCCGTGCGCCGCTTGACACGTTTATAATGTTTCCGGGCGAGGGGGGCGCGAGCTGGCAACGAGCTTCGAGGCGAAAATTTAATTTAAGTAACCGTGCACACGTTTCCCACCGGTGACGTCATCGGCTCTCCTTTCTTTTCTCTCTCTCTTTTTGCACCCGGTCGCGCTGACGCGAGAAACTTTTTAACACGCGGAGAACGTTCGTTTGGTCGATCGATCGCCGCCCTTTTGAAGCGTGTAATTCACGTCATTAGCACCGAGTCGCTCCCTAATTATGTCAAGAGTCTCGCATACACCGATCCTCTTCTCCCGTGTCTCCACCCGCGCTTCTCTCGCCTCCTCTCTCTCTCTCTCTCTTCATCACTCTCTGTCGGTTGTATCTCTTCTTCGATCGATTGATTTTGCTGATTCGAAGAAACAGAGGGAAAAAAATTAGAAAGATCGGTACGCGGATCGCATCAACGGATCGTTTCTCTCGCGTTAATCGCATAATCGATACAACTCCAAGTCGATCCGTTATCCAGGGGACAAAGAGGAACGTCGATTTCCTCGTCACGGGGTTTACACGGAGCGACGCGTGCAATTAGCGAAGCTCGGCGCCGCAGGAGAAAAGGAGAACCGCGAAAATCGCGAGAACGGGAGAAAATCTCGTTTCGTTGACCCATATTTCGCGGATCGAGCTGGTATCGAAGATGGATCGCCAGGGGAAAAGAATGGCAGAAGTGGAACGGACGATTGATACGGCGAAAGTATCGCTTTAGCATCTTATCGCGATAACGGTGGCGAGCGGCGAAATCGCGAGCTGCGATCTGCCTCTGTCTCTCTTCTCCTTTGTCTCTCCTCTCTTTCTCCGACTCTGTTGGCGCGCCGAGTAAAGGATCCGGTGCGCGGATCGAGCATGAGCACGAAGATAGCGCGTATCCGCATAGCTGCACGTCGAGTTTAATCATAGTAAGTGCGCCACGTAGCCCTTTTGGTCTTATCGGATTACGATCTATCTCTCTACAAAACTGCGAAACCGTCGGATCGGTATAAATGCCTCTATCCACGGAAACTCCGGCCCGGCGGTATCTCCTCGATATTAACCGGAATTAGGTAAATGCCGGCCGAAGAAGGCCGTTCCTTCTAATCCGTTTATTCTACCTACCCGGCTTAAAGTTCGCGCGGCGAATGAAATTATTTGCTTTAACGCGCCGCGTCACCCGGCTCTATCTCCACTCGTTTACTCACCGAGATGTTTGCTTTTGTCTGTTTCAGGTAAATATTTGCCCGACGCTGTAATTGTTCCTGCCCGGTACTGTGAGTCAATTATCGGATAGCGTTTCGCCGATAAATCGCGCGCGTTTCGCCCAAGATTTCAAGGAAGGGACATCGGGCCGAAGCATCGAGTCGAGTCGAAGACTCTCGCAGATTTTCTCGCTGACTTTCTCGCCTTCGAACGTTTTTCATTATGCCGTGAAATTTTCACCACTTCGGAGGATGATAATATCACGGGATTAATTTCGAATGCAATTCCTCTTGCTTGTTTTCCGTAACTCGACCCGATGCTTCGCCGGGTCTCCTACATGTTTAATTTTAAGTCGACCTATAAAAGTTCCTGCAGAATTTTCGCCTAGGTATTCGCGATTGATCTTCGCGAAAGTTGTTTTACGTGGGTCGGGGACGAAACGATGAAAGTCCGAGTTCCCGAGATTTTCTCCAATTTACCTAATTCAAGGAACTCTCTACTCGCGCGTAACTTGGCGTCGCGTCGGTTAAAAGTATCTAGATCCACCGTCTTCTAATTCTCGACATATTTTCCTACGGAGATCACGGGAAACGATCGTTCGCGGCGAAAGAAAGTGGAGGAAAGCGTCAGTTGCGATTGCCGGTAGAGAAAAATCGATAGGACGGGAAACACGGAGGAAGGTAATCTGGAAGGGAAGGAAATCCAGCTGTCACGTTAGCCGTGGCGGTGGAGGAAAATTTGGTCGGTGCGGTGGCAAAAGCCAGGGGAACGACTCGATAACGGGAACGGCAAGAAATTCTTACCGTCTCCATTGTGCAGGCCGCCGCAGAAGGGATAAACTGCAGCGGCAAAAACTGATACATCCCTGTCCGCTGATAAAGGCGGCTCCCTTCTCTACGGCGGTGGGATAAGGCGAGCCAGGACACCGTGAAAGGGAAGGAGACGAAGGACGTCTTTTACATGGCCGTAGTCGCGTGTAAGCGGCTCACGGGGTAGAACGGACCTTTTTCCCCGGGGCTGAGAGTGGCTGGTCGCCAGCGGCGAGCTTAGGCCAAGCGTACAGCGGAAATTTTGGATTACGCTCCCCTGACAACGGGATTTTTTCCCCTCGTGCCAACGGCGATCTTCCGCGTCGAATCATCCCCCGATACGCGCGTTCACGCGTGCCGGCTCCGCCGCATACGCGACGATCACGCGTCACCAGGGACGTTTCCAGGGACTCGTCCAATTTGGGAAAACAATTCGGCTGGCGCAGGGGTGAAACTTGCCGTGTGTTTATCGTTGATTGTTCCTCGAATATTTTCCCTTTCTCGTGTTCTCTGTCGTTGGTCTGGTTTTCGCGGCAGGATGGCATTAGGCAGGCGTCCGAGTCGGTCGCGCGATGATTCTCGCTGGTAAGTGGCATTCTTTTCGCTCCTCTTCCGCTTCGCGGCATCGAGATCGCGGTTGACTCACGGCGAGCTGTTTTTGTTTGTATCGGCCCTTCTGCCGACTACTCTTGTTCTCTGGCGCGGCTTCCGGCAGCCGGGCGGAAATAGCGTTCGCGCCGCACCCCGAGAATGCCTGTTTTTGTAATAAATGCTCGAATTTCCTGGCACGATGACGACGGATTCGGGGGCCCAGGCGGATATTCTGTTGAAAGAAGGGAGGACGATGGTGTCGAAAATACTAGGCACCAGACACCGAGTTAGACGTGTATTTTTCTATCGTTAATTTCTCTTTCGAATATTTTATCAACTCGAAACATGCCCGTGTTATCGTGTTATTAAAATGATCTATTACGTTCTCAATTTATCGTCCGTCTTATTTTACAGTTATTAAATCGTTATCGCTCGTTATTCTCCTTCGAAACGTTACGAGGCGAATGTTTGCCCGCTATCGCGAGGAGAACCGAATGGAAAGAATTTGAAATTCGAGGGTTAGGAGATAAAAGGAGAAAAAGGTGGGAGAGAAGAGAAAGGATCGTAATGAATCTTTATCGCGGATTCGCTTATCAAGAGGGACGCCGTCATTGAGCTCTGGGGTACTGTTTATCCTATCGTAGAGCGTACAGGCCGCCATGCTGTATACAATAAAGCGAGGGTTGGCGTAACAGCTGACTACTCGCATTATCCCCCGACTGTAATTCGCATACAAACCATAACTGAGAGCGGCGCATTCGCTCCCCCTGCACGACAAACATATTAAATGACGTTGGATTGGCCCGTGATACTGGGACCGATTACCAACACTCTCTCCAACGATACAGACGTCATTTCGTTTGATGGACTCCCGGGACTTTGAATAGGCGAATCTGTATCGCCCTATTGTGACGCTCCGGCTAAATATCCCGCCATGATGCCAGTTCCTGACGTGACAGAATTTATTTAATCGCGATATTTCACCGATGGATCTTCCGAGCTTCCGTTTAACGCTATCTCTCTCTCTTATTTCTCTGTCCGTTTAATTTCGTTAAAATTCCCTGACGGTACCCTCGAGGAGTCCGAGAATTTTTCGACTTTTCAGCGGTTTTACTAAGCGTTATACGAGAGTATCGCGGTAAATAACGAACGAGCGTGGTATTTTTGGCTACTCTCGCAGACGATATGTTTGCCCTCGCATCGGATTGCTGACGCAAATCGCACGGAGTGATATATAAATACAGAAGCGCGCTACCGCGCCGGATAATTTAAGGAAAATCTGGCCGCAGCGTTCGGTCCTTCATTCTGATTTCCGTATTGTTGCGTTAATTGAAATTCATTAATTTTCATTCGCATCGCTGCCGCGGACTTCATCTTGGTACACCCGGGTATAAATTATCCGACGCCAGTGCCAGCTGTTGAATGATCCGCTTAATGCCCCGTGAACGGCCGCGAACGCTTTACGCGGTCTGCTACCATGAAAAAGCTTGCCAAACTCTGCCAATGTTTCGCTTCTACGAAAACGCTTCCCTAAATTCCCAACTGGAATTCTTCCTAGATATTATTACAGAACCGACAACTAGCTAAATTATCGAATCTGTACTTAAAAATCAAAACTCTGCGATTAAGATAATAATTCCTTAAGAATTATACAATTATATTCCATAGAGACCAGAATCGATAATCGAAAGCAGATAAATAAACATCCCGATCCTGTAAAGAATCGCGTAAAGTACCAGTGGATCTAATCAAAGCGTTTAACGTCTGACCCAATAAGGAAATATTCCACTTGGAACGCTTCTCTCTGAATTTGCGATTTATTCTCAACCGAGGCACGAAATTTTAAATTGCTAATTACAGAAACAAGCTCGATTCATCCCCTGGAATCAACTTCCGTCCTTTCTTCCCCGATTAAGCTTCTCTCAACAACTCGGAACGATATGAACCGCGATGAAATTCTTCGATTTCGCGTTACCGACACGCGATCTCTCAAAGGACCGTGGAAATCGTTTCTTGGGATATTCGGGAATGTTACCAAACGCTTGAAAACAGATTCCCGTAGACACGCGTGTTCGGGAGTCCGGGTGAAAAGGGGCGGAAGGTATATAGAGCAGCTTATGATCAGCCATCGGAATCACGCGTCGAATTTCGTGGAATGGAAGACGGCGCTGAGTGCTGGCAAGTTTCTTCGCGGTTGCGATGCCTTTGTTCGGATAGATATGCAGCGAGCGTATAACAAGATGTTTGTTCAACCGCCCTGCCACTCCTCGGGACGTTTCCCAGCGACCGGAGGTGATTTCCATTTCGCCTTTCAACCCCCGTCCTCGGATATTCCAGGCAACGAGAAGAAGCACGCGCGGCCGATGTTTTCCACGGTGCCGGGACGGGGTGTCGATTGAAACGTTGGCAGTCGGGGCTGTCAGATCGGTGACGTCGAATTGGAACGTGTCAGGTGGCTGGCGCGGTTACCTCGAGATCCCGGCGAGAAGCTTTCTAGAACGGGCGAGTGCTGCTCGAGCATTCATGGAATAACTCTGCCGGCTGGTTCTTTCTCGCCTCGTTGTCGGACATATCGCTTTCGTCTAGGCGCGAAATGAGTAAACGGCGTTGCAGCCGGCTAAGGGATCTCGTGGAAAATTTCAGTCGCGGAATGCGGAGAAATTGCCGTTTTCTTCTTCCTCTTCCTCTCGCGTCCCTTTCGCGTCGCTGAAAAAGCGCTCGGTCGGAATTTTGTCGTGTACCGAAATGCAATTTGACGTCACGGGCATTAAGTACGATTTATCGCGGCTTTCGTGGGAAGACGCGGAATTTTATCGTTTGGCGCGTAACAAAAAGCCAGCCGAGTAAGTAGGGCGGATTGCGTAATTGCGTTCGCGGAGTCGGGCTGAAGAAATCGATGCGGCCGAGAAGGGTTTAGCGTGTATCGTACTTGGATAAGATCTGCGTGTACCTGGCTCCCGGATTAGCCTGATCGTGCCTCCAACTTGGTAACAACTGCCGGGCTAGCCTCGTAACGCGGTTAACCCGGGAATCTGCTACGTGTAAGGAGCGATTGAAAATTCATGAAAATAGACCCGGTTCGACTCGGCTCAATTATTCTCTTCGCTTCTCCGTGCTGGATGAAATTTCGGATTCACGTGGTTGGATGGATCTTCTCTGTCTCGCGTTCCCGGAGAAATCCGTCCGAGATGTTCTCGGTGTAATTTCCAGGCGATCTGAAAGTCAATTAACGTCGCGTTGCGCCGTTCGTCGACGATCTGCCGGAATTTTCTGCGCGTTTCCGGCTAAAGGTCACTGGCAGCAGGTAAACCGTGAAAGTAATTAGCCGAAAGCGACCGGGATATTCCACGGTACTTACTCTAAGCTACTTAAACAACGGTTTCGTAGAGTTGCCGTTGGACCGGACCGCGACGGCCGGAGAAGGGGATTCGAAGGTTTTTGGGAACGGGCCGGGGATCCTGTAGGATTTAGTGGCGTGTACCGTTCGCTGGAGTGTCCTTCAAGTCGGTTCCACGTATATCGCCAGCCGAGCCGTATAGTAACGTCTCGTGTCAGCTCCGCATAATCCCGGGATCTGGAGGTGCCACGGTTAGGAAACACGATCGAACGTGCTCCCACCATTCTCTCCCATCTCTCTCCCTCTCGCGCCCTTTCTCTCGGAGTGTGTGTACGTGCGAGGCTCGTCCTTCCACTCGAGGCAGCAATGGTTCCGAGAACAAGGCGAAATACTGTCCGATCTCCATCCCTGAACATCTCTCCAGTTTATGTCATCTGGAATAGTCTCAGGCTTCTTCTCGCGCGGTCCTGGAGTTTTCTCCTCCTTTCTTCTTGTAAATTCCCACGAGGTTTGCGGCTCTCTATCACGTAGGTATTACCAGGGTAGCGAGCGGGTCCCATGCTCGCCGGCGAATTTCCGGGGAATGAATAAATCTGTGGATTAGCCGAGCTTATCGAGTCCTGTACGTGGAAGGAAGGCGGAAGGGGACGCGTGATATTATTTCGCGGGATCATTCGCAGCCGGCCGTTCATTCGCGGTAAGCACTGCGAGCCTGTTAGGGTCGAACGAGCGTGTATTGTTTCCCGAGGACGGTGGTCGCTTTGTTTCGCGAGGAATTGCCGAAAATTCAAAGATCCTCGGACTTCCACGAGGAATTCGACTTTTCGGAATGCCCGTGCGTGCTTTTGTTGTTAATATCGGCTTTACTATCGCGCAACAGCGTTTATCGGTCGTCGGGATATCCAGCTATCGCGTTCCGATCCGATGTACCTTATCTCGGACCTTTGATCCTCGTATTAACAGTCCCGTGGCGCGCAAAGGGATCGAGGGAATTGGCAACTGCATCGCGAAACATTCAATTGGCCGAGTTCGATTTAGGAATTAGTTGGAAGAACTAATAGAAAGCGGAAACGGCGGTCGCTTATCCGAATTGCATTATCGCTTTGTGCGCGCTTAATTATAGAAGACGCGAACAATGCGATTATGCGAAGCATTTAGCGTACGTGATGCACGCGGCGCGAGCGTATTCCTGGTTGCTCGTTTCCGGAACTTTTTCGAACAGTTAAAGCGGTTTAACTTTCACATCGTTAACACGGCTGTATGCGCGAGCTATTGTCGAGCTTTCGCGAAACGGCGCGCCGTTAGCCGAGCGTTAAATCAAATTAATTGCGGATGAAGGCGATATTAATCTTTTACAAGCAGTCTCGTTCGTTGCGAGATATATCTTTCGCTGGATCGAGTGAAAAATACCCCGGTTGGTGCGCCGTCGAACGCGGCGCGTCGAGATCGAGAACGTTCGAAGCGATATCTCGAATTTTCGCGAAAGCTCGAGAAGGTAACGAAGAAAAAACGGAAATAAATAAATAAATACACGGTTTGGACGGAAGGTAATTTTTGCCGGAATCATATCGGGTGGAAGAAGTTCAAAGTGGCAACGCTAGTACGGGCCTGAGCGAAACGAACGATTGTCGCGTGGGTTTAAGGACGTCACGCCGGCAAAAATGAGCATCATCGACGTCAGAAACGACGTCGGCGACACCGGCGTCGACGACAAGTGGCATCAACGACGGCTTTTCCGGTCCTTTGAGCCGCTAACTTCCGCAGCTTTTATGCATGGAAAAAAATGTTAATTTCCTGACAGCTTGCCACTCGTGCCACCCTAAAACGTTCTCTCTCGGAACTTTTCTGCCGCGCGGCAGAAAACGATCTTACGTTTCTCGCCGATTTAATCATTCCGTTCCTAACGTGCTAACTCGTTTTAAATATTCCTTCCACCTTCTTTCCGAATTCCATACCACCGCCGCGCTTCTTCATCCTCTTATCGTCGCTTTGAGATATTCCTCGCGGGAGAATTATCTCGGCTCGGCCCGGAGAACGTTCTCTGTCTTTACATAATCGTCGCGGCCCCGAATCTACCGAGACTGATACGGCAAAATTCTCCGCGAACGTTAAAAATTCAGCCCGGCACCGAGGCACAAGTGGAGCAACGAGGGGTAGCAGAAGGCGCAGCAGCTCGCGCGGTTGACATTTAATCGTTGACATTTCGTCGTTCGCTAAATGAGCTTCACGATGCACCGCCGTCGCGGCTCGATGCACGCGAAGGTAGAAACAGGATAGCCCGTTTGTACGTGCTGGTACGTGTACGTGTGTGCGTGTTCCAGATTTGCGACACGGCCGCCCCGAAGGTGGCACGACCGAATTTCAATTTGGCTGAGCATTTCAGTCACGTGTAGCCCGCTGCTCCCGGGGACTGTTTCCTTCGGAGCCATGAATAATTCCGACGTCTGAAGACGCGTGACGGCTGCGACGATGCAACAGCCAACCCGTGTAATCCGCGCGACAAATATTTCCGCGCCGTTGATATCGGTTAATATCGAACAGAGACTGCCCTCTGCCGGTTGCACATCGGTCTTGCTCCGCGAATCCGTGTCATTTTTTCTTCTTTTTTTGGGGAAAAATTCTTCCTTTTTTCGGGAAGAAGATACGATTGATGAATCTCGAGGAATTTTGCGAGGCTAGCTGCTTCGTGAAATAATAATCCTCATGGAGTAAAAAGCGGAAATTTATCATGGACGTAAAGGAGGTTGCGGGTCGATCGAGTTCTCCGACGCGAAGATTTATAAAGATTCAAAAAGTGCGGAATTAATCGCGGCTATTCGTTAACCGGCGGACGATCCGCGTTTCGTTTTTGTACGCGGGATAATAGGGAAGTAGAGGGAAGAACGGAAATCGGGAAGGAATTTAATTAGAAGAAAGAAAGCGATATATATATATTATTCGTAATTGCATTGTATCTCGTCTTAATTCCGCGAGGAAGCACGCTACTCTGTTCCGCCGCGCTCCGAAATATCATCCGAAGTTGTAAAAAATTCTACCAAAGCCCGGGAGCTTTATGCGAAGGAAAAAAAAACGGGCACACGGTTCTACGACGTACTCGGTATAAAGCAAAGACTGTAAGAGCGTTAGAGACAGAGGCACGGCTTACAAAAGAAAATAATCTCGACCTAGTAGAGTCCCTCTGATACGCGACGCGGCCGTAAGATAGCGGGAATATAGGTTAATTACGTTATCCGTCCACTCGCGACGGTCTTAAAAACTAATTATTCACCCCGTCCACGCGGCAGAAACTTATTTCTCGCGCGCGGAGAATAAGAAGCGCTCTTTCTTCCGCGGCCATCGCGGACCGCCGCGAAACGCCGGGGTAAAACAATCGTTTCGACTAAACGCGTTCGCCTACCGTTCCGGAGTGATTTAACGTTAACAAAGAGTGCAGACATCAAAGGGAATAACATAATGCCGTTTCACGGTCCACCCCTTTGTCTGTCCCGTGCTCTTTCCTCTCTCCTCGCCTCAGCCATCCGCGCGGCTCGCCCTGGCCTCGCCAGCGCCATTCACCGGATCAAAAATTCGTCGAGGAGCGAGGAGGAAATTAATTAGAAGGGTTAACAGTAGCCAAGCAATTTTTTTCCGCGGCGAGAAACGGACAGATTGGTCGTGCCCAATCGCGCTGATTCCAGCAGACGACGTAATCACTCCGTCTGTCAGCGGTGACGAATGAATGTCGCTAATTAGCGAATACTCTCGCCGGGGCACGGGCGCGAATACCAATTCGCCGGGTGGAAGAGAGAGAGAGAAGACGAGAGAAAGGGAGATGGACCGATAGGCGAAGAGGGACGCGAGGAGTGGGAGAGGGAGAGTAGACTGAAATACCACCGACACGATTTTAAAACGCGAAAAAAAGGAGAAATTCGGAGCGACGCGTCTGCGCCAGCGAGGGAAAACGGATTCGCCACACGAAGGTACGCAGACGATATTGCGTGGTGCACGCCTCGAACGCAACCCCTTCCTCTTGAGGGTGAAGAGGCAGTGGGCAGAGGAAGCCGTGCAGCGAGGGAGAGAGGGGTTGATTGGTGGAGAGCCATTTGTCAAGGTGAGGCAAGAAACGGGTGGAATTTCAGTTCGTCCGTCACTGGCTGCGCCGAGGGTTAATTGAAAGCATCCCCGAAGTGGCGGACCGCCGTATAGGCCTCGGTAAATCAATCGATAGTAATACACCTTTCGCAGGGATCCGTTCAAATTTCCCGATCCTTAATCCTATATATCGACCCTCTGCCATTTTCCATCGGCGCGACGTGAGGCCTGCTCGCCGCAGACACTCGCAAATATCCTTACCGTTTGTTATTTCGACGGATCGAAATGGATTCCGGCTGGCAACAGTTTAATAACGACGACACGTGCTTCTATATCGTAGAAAAGAAAAACGTTCTTTTGGGAACCTCGATCTTTGAGAATAACGAATTCACAAGCATCGACGCTTCTATCTTGTTTTGACCATTGTTTACAGCTTCTATAATATATCGTCACTAGGTTGTTTTTTGTTGTCGACGATTAATGACTGAGGAAATATTAGGTAACTCTGAAGTGGACTGCATTTTTTATTTTGTAACATGTCGAACAACGAGACTAGGTTAGCTTCCTTGTGTATATTACAACAGTTGTTCTTTTACAGGAAGTCATAATTGGTTTGTAAAATAACTTTATTGCCCCCTCTTCATACTCCAAGTATATAACGATAATGAACAAAGTTGCCATCGTGTCTTTACCTGGGGCACGGGGTCGGTAATTCGTCAATTATAGAACAAAAAGGCCATTTCAGGGCTTAACGCACTTCCTGTCAGCTCTCGTTGAACAAAGTATAGTTCGCGTCTCTGTTATCTATGACTAAGCCTGAAGATTAGAACGCCGACGCTTATTCTTACGTATAAAGTGAAACTACCCTATATTCTTCCTCCCTGGCGGTAATCGTTTACTCGAACCCCTTGAAACGCTCGGATCAGCGGTCGCGTCGCCGTTTGTTCACTTTCCGCTTTCCCCAGCATGGTTGTTAGCGCGAAGCGACTGCGATATTTACTTTGGTAAATATTTCGCGAATGAAAACTCGCGGCTGTCAACGAATAACGAAGGCGGCAAAGTAACCGTCTGGCCGCGTGAGCCGGGTTATTCGTATTTAGATGGAACGATTGTAAAGTTAACGACCGATCCTATCGCCGACGTAACGGCGCGCGGAAATACAGCCAGGCCGGCGCAGACCGCGGACTTTCAACAACGCTGTTACGCTGTTTTCTTTAACGACACTTATTTATCGTTTATGGACGTTTAAGAATTCCGCGCGGCTCGCGGTGAACGATGCCCGCCGCGCGATGACAAACCGGGGACGATGAAGCGGGTCCTACGATCGCCGCGACACAGCCCTCTGCCTTTTACACGCGCTTTTATTCATTCCCTTGGTTTTACGAGCGATAAACCGCGGGGTCGCCGGCTACGTTCTCGGACTGCGAACTTTTCGCGAGGACTGCGTGTAACTTGACTGTAAGGTCAAGTTTCGAAAGGTACGGCTCCATTCGTTCTTTCCCCTCGTGTCCGGAATTTATTAACTATATTTTCCGGTACGACGTTGTCTCTTTACTTTTGCGAGATTTTTCGGGGGGACTGTGTTTGTCACAGTTGCCAAAACCGCTGGCTACTTTGCATCGTGAGGTATAAGATTCAGAAATAGCGTAACTGTGATTAACGTTACATTTGATCGAGTATCAGCGCGTATCGTTTAACGCTAGTGCATTATTCTCGCTGTATCAGTTTTCAGTGGATAACGATAGATAGCGATAGATCGCAATTTACTATCCTTTACTATCCATATCCGTATTCGATTGCTCGGATGAGATTTATCCCATCATCGGGTACGTATTCGATAATTTCCCCCAGGTACGTCGGGTAGCTCATCTCTGGGTATTATCGTGCTTAAAGGATCGTATCACCCAAAGGGGTTGTTACCATCTTCGTTCGTGCCTCCCGAGTACATCAGCGGAGACGTTAACGACCATCCTTAACGTCACCTTAAGCCACGTTTTTAATCAGCGCCCGCCTTCCTCGCTAATAAAGTTACCGGGCACGGGGCGAGCGCAATTATATAAGCCGCTCCGTAAAAATGTTACCGTGTCTTGATAAAACTCCGTATTAATTACTGCAACAGGTGTTGTTTCCATTCGTCGACGTTTCCGCCCGGCAACAAGTATCGAAGAAATCTTCCTGCGCTAAGATCCCGGCGATTACCGCCCCGTGAATCAATTACTCGCGCCGATGGGACGAAAAACGCTTGATACGCGGCCCTTGTTGCCGTTTCCACGATGGAAACACGAATTTATTATATCACCGCGCAATGATATCGCGTTTCCAATAGCCACATGAAGCCTTTTATCGAAATCACAAAAGTTCGAAATTGATCATTTTTGTTACGCAAGTTTCATGTTCATGAAACTCATCTTTCCCCGAATATCATCGAAGTATCATCCGTTGAAATGAAACACCTGTCACGGTAGATTTATAACGAAACGTTAAACACGAAATTCAGAAAAATCCGAAAATTTCCGTACGATTTCATGGCGAATAAAACACGCGTAAAAGGTATAAGTGACGAAACGCTTTTCAAGCGTATAATTTTTCCCTGTTAAATGCACGTACGCGCGGATTATCAAATTTCTTATATACCTCGTGTTATACGTTTCGAATCCGCTTCTCGACGATAATCGACTTTCTGGCGGTAAATTCGATCCTCGCGAAATCGTTGCCATCGAAATACGGTCCTTTAACGACTCGCAGAGGGGTTAATCTTCCCGTTTCTTCCGCGAATCGTCTTACGTGGTAAAACAACCCCTCTCGGATCCGGAATCAACCGCGCGGCCGCGGAACAATTAACTGGCACACGTCGCGGCGATGAATCGGGCCTTAACGGCGGAAAATAGCTGTTCCTTTGGACCATTCGACCGTTTCACGATCGCAACGCGTATATAACCGAGGCACAATGCGTAATAAGTAGCGGCGCGCAGGTAGGGGTAGTGCAGCAGCACTAAGAGGGCGGCCGGCGGGAGGGGTGGCTACGGGGGATGGCATTGATTCGGCGGGCAATTAAGCTCGGATTACACTGGATAGGCCGTACTATGTGCCCGGGGCTAAATGGATACACATAGCTGAGATTACTGCGGCCACTATGGCCTAATGTAATGCCGCCCTACGGGCTGTTACAATGATGCTGGTAGGAAGACGCTTAGAAGGGAGAGAGAGGCCGATCGGAGAAAGAGGAGCGGTCAGGGATGTACGGAACGGTGGGCCAAGCCCGACGAATCTCCACTTCCGTTCCTACCCCCGAGCGCGTATCTTCGGAAACGAGAAATCCCGGTAAGCACGCGGAATTATGCGACCGGTTTATTGCCGGCACCGATCATAATCCAGGCAGCCGGTTTTAATCGTTTTCGATGGGACGAAAAACAACGTCGGCCATCGGGCCGCGCTGATTTATCATCCGGCCTGCTGGGAGAGGGTGTAATCTAGCCGGTGGCTGTAGTCAGGCCGGGGTGTAATTAATAATCGGACGGTGCTTAGGCGCGCGCTTTTATTATTCGATACTCCCTATAATTCTTTCGCGTGTACCACCGTTTTATCGGCGCGAGCGCCAAATTACGGCCGGCGAAAAAATTAGCAACGGGACGGCGACCTGCGCCACGGGGCACCGGCTTCAATTGATAACGTAAATTACGCGAATCGGGTATTAGCCCCGCGACTCGAATGATCGCGGGTAATAAATATCCGAACTTCTTTTCGTAACTTCGAGCCAGAGATAATATATTAATCTCGAGACGATTCGCGAATCATCAGCAACGTTCATCGGGTTGCTCGTTTCTCGTTCGCCCTTTGGAATTAATTAACGCAATTCCGAGCGCGTGCGTTTAATTCTCGTCGCGTCAATCGGAGCATCGAACCCGGACGAGCTACGAGTGGCGTAAAAAGGATTAATTCGCGAAGGAGGCGGCTCGATTGGCAAATCGATAGGACATCGAGGCTGGAAATCGCTTAGAACTCTGGCCGGCGGTGTTCCTTCCGACCGGTAATAAAACGACGGGCAGAGGGGAACGGAGAAAAATCGTACACGTCCCCGATTACGTGGACGAACGCATCGAGCTATGTCGTATGGGGGTCTGCGGGTAACGGTCGATAGTCCTTGGTTTTATTGTGCCGCGTAGTGGAAGGATATCCCTATGACTTGCAGCAGTCACGACGATAACACGGGAAAAATGACGATGAACAGGCAGACAGGAGGAAAAGGAAGGAGGAAGGGGGCGGAAGAAAAGCTGGAGCCGCCGGGGGTTAGGGGCGGGAAGAAGTGGGGGTTAACTCGCGGCATCGGTCTACTTTGGAAGGCCGTGGAAAGCAGCGACGTGGGGGCATAAACCGCTATCACGGACTATAACCATCCACGCCATAAACCTCAGCCTCAGCCCCGTAACGAGAATAATGCGTGCTGCTAGAGTATCCGCCTCTATTACGTTCGAAATCCCCTATGGACTTGGCCTCGCCCCTCGCCGCCGCTTCCTCCATGCTCTCACGCACGTAATATTTCTTTTTCCGTCCGAGCCTCTTGTCGCTGGCGATCATTACTTCTTCCCACGGTTCCTCCTCTTCTCTCCCGTCGCGGAGAGAACGATTTACGCGTCCCGACCAATCTTTCGCCGAAATTTTTTTCCTTTCCCGAAATTTTTTCCCGAACGATCCTCGAGATATCGGGGTCCCTCGCCGGTCGAGATCGACGATGCTCCGGTGGAAAATGGCGCGGCTATTGCCCGCTCTGCGAACCGTGTCCATAAATCGCCGAGCGATTCCGCGCGCTCGTAAAAGTCGTTTAAATACGCCGGTTCGCGTAGGCAAACGCGTTTCCGCGAGACCGGTCGTTCGCGGCTGGCTGGAAATTTTCTATCTCGGTAAAAATTCCCTCCCCGCTTATTCGTTGTTCGCTCGTATTTGTAACGCGCACGCAGTCCCCGTTCCGTCTTATTACGCTTTTATTCCCTGCGTTCCTCTCTCTCTTCTTCTTATCCTTCGTACGAGCGTAATTCCAGCTTTCGCAATTCCGGAACGAGCGAAAGTCGCGAAACGGTTCGCGGGCGAACGGGAACGGGCGCATCCGGTCCGCGCGAGCGGAATCTCAGGCTCGGCTTGAATTTCGCATTTACCGTGGCTCGATTTTAATCCACCCTCCGCCTGTCCACGCATTATTATCCACAAACTCGGGAATATTAAATTACACCGAGTTTAACGACATTCCCCCGGCCCGCCAGAAGGTTCAGGGAACTTCGTTAAGCTCCGGGACCACTTGTACTTCCGCCGCGCTTCTTTCGAATCCGTTGAAACACTTTCGTTGTCCGCTCGGTCAACTTAACTCGATTCCATTCGCAATTAAGATCGGTCGAGCCCCGAAAAAAAAACGGCCACCGTTTCTTTAATCGGCCGGAACATCCGCAAAGCGTCCCGAATTAATGCGATCACCTTTTCCGCCCGTGGACCGCGCAAATTCGATCATCGGCCGCGATTTCGCCGCGTCGAGAAGCTCGGCTAAGACAAAGGGCCGTTTCGGCGGAATTACTCTCGCCCAAATTGGCAAAACAGCGCAACGCGTACTTAGAACCAGCGACTCACCAATCCGTCCCTCTTTTTCCGCTGGAAAGATCAGACGGGGACCTAGGGGAGGGGGTTGGAGGGAGGAGAGGAGAGAGATCGAGTATAGAGAAGAAACAAGAAGAAAAGAAATCCTCGCTACCACCGACCGATAATTGAACCTGGTGCTCGGCTTTCTTCCGCCAGCCCTTTCCCACACCCCCGCCACCCTTTTCATCCCTTGTCCCTTCTTCTCCCTCCTTCTCCGTCTACCCGGTCGTAATCGAGTTATACGACGCTACGTTCGATTCGCGACTCGCCTGTTGAAAACCGGCGTGTTTTTCGCCGCACCGAGCGCGCAGCTCGGTAATGTCTGGATGGTAACCGGCAAGAAGAGGGCGAAGGGGGATGAAAAGTGCGCCGGCAATCTCGTGATGCGGCAAGAAAACACGCATACCATCGATAGTCTCGCTGGTAAATCTGATGAACCGTGCTCGGGCGATCAATCACGCGGCGTCGCGCGTTTTCTCCGCCATTTTCACGCCGGATGTTAATGTTTTCCTCGCCTCGAGAGGTCGGCGAACGGAAATGGAAGATGTGCGGTTTCAGCCTGGCGCGAATTCGCGAATTCTGCGTTCCCACCGAGAGTAGAGAGGTATCCCCGGCCGATTTATCGAACGGTGACGTTTCTTTTCGGAAAATGGGAAAGGTTGCCTCACAGGCCTGCTTTTAACCGAGTTCTACTTTCCGAGACGTCGGAGAGATTTTCTAGCGGGAATGTACGTTTTTATCAGAATTGGGTTAAGTTTCTTTTTACGTTTCATTGGTTAAAGAACCGAGAGCTTTGAATAATTAATTCATTCTCTTGGTAGATTTTATTTTATACCTTTGATATTCTCAGGAGCGTGGCACATTCAACAAAAGTGGCCTGAATTTCGAATAAAAGATCGGTCGCTCTCGTTTCCCGCCCTTTCTTGCTCCGCCACGCATTGTTCCGGTGTATTTTTAAGAAAGACGCGAACCTCCTTACGCTTTGCCCGATCATCGTCTAGGATTAACTGGGACGAGAGCGAACGAGGGCCGATCGAGACTTGCCTGTGAATTCGCGAGGTTTTCTCGGTTCTGAGTCGTGGAAGAGAACGGAGGACAGGTGGAGCTGGCGCGATTGATGAAAACTGCGAGGAGGGGTCCCCTCGGTCGATCCCCCTCGACGCTCGACGAATTCTCCGATCGGAAACTTCACGCGAGATCCAGCTCGCTACCTCGTTCGAGTGGCGAAGTATTCAGGGAAGATAATGAAACAGGGATCGTAGCCCAGTTAAGGCGAAACTCTTGGCGCTCCACTTTTCCCGGTTCTTCGAGCAGTTCGTGACGACGTCGTCGGCGAGTCAGGAAGCGCTTGAACTTTTTAATGTAAAATGCAAGGCGCAATATTACCGGGTTAGACTGCGACCGCTCTTTCTTCTGGCCCGATACGATAAAACTTCGACTGTAAATCAAACCCCGGCCGGGCACGCGGCTCCCGGCTAACTCGGATTCTCGCATATTTTATTGTTTCATAATAAAACTTTTGCTTGTCGTTCCTATAGGAAACGCGGGGGAAAGCGGATATAAGAGAGGGATAGGGGATGGTAGAAGAAGGAGAGGGTCGAACGGAAAGGGTGGGAACGACGTCGGCGATAAAGGACCGCGGCAGTCGGGAGTTTACGATCTTACAAATCTGACGGGGAAGACACTCGGCTGATTTTCGTGGATGCCGCTCGACTCTCTCTCCTTTTCCCGGGATCTCGCCGTTCCGAAGGTGGAAAAGTTTACGGGAGCGTCGCGACGTCGATTCTCTCGCGGCCGAGCGACCGGCTCGCTTCCGGCAAACTATCTCGAGGAAAGTTCTGCGAACGCGTTGCTCTATCGGGGATCGCGGGATTTATGGATCGGAAGACGCCCGGGCCCACTTTTAATTCTCGCTACGCGCCGCTGATTTATCGAAAGCACACGATCCTCGCCGCGCGGCCAACTTTTTCAGTTTAGATCGCAGTAATTCAGATCGTTTCGCCAGATTTTTATTTCGAGGATGTATTTACGACTCTAACTGGCCGTGTCGCGAGTATGATAAGAATTCCTAAAGACACTCTGAGCTTTTATACGTTTCCCCGATAAACGGCGTCCTCGAATGTCTCGTTGATCGGAAATCTGCAGTTTTTTAGCGAATCGAAATAGCGTAGAACGTACCAGGAGTGAAGAAAAATTCCAAATTTTTTCGTGGAGAGTATAAAGCAAGAGAGAAATCACCGCGCGCGTTTTTCGTGGTTTCCGACTGCTTTTTCGATTTATTCACGCTTAAATCCGAACGGCAAAGCTCGCGATCGCGAAGAAACGGTGAAATTAACAAGCGAGCAATCCCGAGCCGCCATTAAAAATTCAAGATCGTGGAAACCGTGGCGCCGCTCTGCTCCCCGTTCATTACCGCGTGGCCGTCACAGTCGAACCCGTTCGAACGGATTTGCGAACAGTTTGGAAACAGGCGGAAGGTGTTTTCCTGTGTCTCTCTGTCGTACAATTTATCCCAAGTTGGAAACCTCCGCTCGGTACATACACGAGCGTGCTCGCTTACATATGTACACCGTGGAGCGGGCGCTGGCTTTCTCACAGCTGACTCGCTCGCTGGCGGCGCTAGTAATTGCAGCGTAAACATTTCCCCGGGCGCTGATTGCGAGACTCATTATTTCGGGGGCGAATCTCCGAATCGAGAATCGCGGCGGACGATTCGACGACTCGAAGACGCCGGGCCTCGCCGGCTTGATTAAGGGACCTGGATGTCTCATTATTGCTCATAATCAACGCGGTACAATGGGAACAGTGACGGCGGCGACGAGGGTGGATATTTCTGCGAAGTCGTTCCGACTCGTCCTCCTCCTTTGCTCCCGAACTTTCACGGAGTCCGCTCCGAGTTCTGCTCGGAAGTCGTCGTCGTCGCCGTCTTCGATCGCGGGTCGAATCGGCGAACGGAAAAAGGAAGGAAGCCGAAGACGGTGTGTAGCCTGATTTCGTTAGCCGTTTCGTTAGGGGTCCGGGCTTAACGCGTTTAATCCCATTAGCGGACTCTTCCGTCGACGTGACTCTCGAATTAAATTGACCCTCTATTACCGGCTGCGGTATCGCGAAAAGGTGCTCGCGGTTTACTTCGTTTCGCCGGCTTTTTTCCCCCCAATTTCCAACGAATCCTCCTCGCCTCTGCCCGCGTTTACTTCCAGTACCGCTGCTCGCGTGGGAATTAGTGGCAAAAGCTGGTAGATGTAAATCTAGGGGTATCCGTCTTAAAAATGAAACATCGTCACGCGATAGACGAGAGGGAAGGGCCGGGATACATATTTCGCACTCGCGTCCATCGCATTTCCATACTTAATGCCCCGGCATAAAGCTAACATCGTCAGCGCTCCGCCGAAATACGTTCCATTTTTTACCACGAATTTCCGCAGAAGTAGACCAAATTACCCACGCTATCCACACTCCACGCATTTTCTCTTTCAAGAGCACTCTCCCACCCCCGAGCAGCCGCTCTCTACCCCTAGTAAATCACGAGACCCGTCGTTCCACGTTCTAACGATCCCGACGATCATCAGCCGCCAGAGCTGCGTAAGAGGGAGAGCGAGAGAGAGAGAAAGAGGGTCGGAGAGGAGAAAATACGAAAGATATCCATCAGGGTAGGTAACTCGCGTTACGACGTGTATAGTTGCGTTGGCTCCCGTGGAGGGCCACTTTTCGGGCAAGGGCGATAATAAATCGCCACAATTTCGTGGCTCGGAGCGGGCGGGGATGCGGCTTACATACGAAATGTCGGCCAGAGCCCCCTTTTTCCGCGGCGTCTGACAAATACGATACACGGGTACAGTTTTCGGGACGTCGCGCGAGCAGCGCCGGGACGTCGGTCGTGAAAGAGATGCGGCCTGTCGTGGCGAACGGAAAGCGGAAAACGAGCGCGGCTAAGAAAAGGCCGCGATGGCCGCTCCGTAATAGAGAGGNATGGCGGCGTTCTCGACGGTAATGGCCGAGGCTGCCGCTCATCTTCGCCACGTTCGCCATGATTTTCAACCCGGGAGGTAGGCTGTCTGATGAGCGGACGGAAGGGTAGGAAGGTCGAAAGGCTGGCGGAAGAAAGGCGAAGAGGGTGGAACGGGGCCGAGATGGAGATTTATCCGCAGCCGGTGGCGCGATTTAACCGCGCGACGCGATGTAAAATCGGCGAGAGGACAAAAGGGTGGAAAGTTTCGCCGATCGAGGCGCGATCTCCGCTAGGGTTCCTTCTCGGTTGACACGTAATTCGGGGCGGCGACGATCGATCGGAAGTTATAATTAATCGTTTCTCGCGGAAGGGGGTGGATTTCGACGCGGAGAAAGCGGGAGCAGTCGGGAAGACGATTAACCGAAGCCTAAATTCGACGTACTCGTGTTTTATTCGACTGATTATTTATGAGAAAATTACGAGCGTGAATAATTCTAAAGTCGGAGAACGCGGATGGTCTAAAAATTGATGAACACGTTGTAACTTGGAACGGAGAGAAGGGCCTTCGTTAATATTGATCCGCGGATATTCAATTTTGAGGCGAGACTATAGTTATTCCCTCCCAGCCGTGTATTCTTCCACGATTAATGTTTAATACGGCTGCTCTTTGCTGTCATGTGTACGTTCGTACGGTTGATTGACTGCTTGGTAAACAGCGGAGCGTAATTAATAATAAATTGAAATTTCTTTGCATCATTTTCGATAATAAAATGTTATTTAAACGAAACGGACACCGGGCGAATGCTATATCGGTACGCGGCACAGTGCGTTTCCAATTTATTATTATCAAATACTTCTGTTAGACAGTTCGGCGAATATTTTTCCGCGAATGCACCGCCCTGAAGGAGCTTCCGAATTACCGTTGCAATTTATTTTTCCAAGTCTCGAAACACGAACGAACTACCGCACCGAAAGCTTCTGCACGCGGTTATCCGGCTATCCAATTTATTACCCATTGCGCGCGTTTAATCCTCGCTATAATCTTCGAAACTCGGTGCGTCGAACTCGGTTTAACGATTTGCAAGTTCTTTCGCGGTGGCTGGTTTGATCGCGAGGGATGACACATCGCCGGTTTCGGGCGCCAGATGAATCCATTCATAAAGCAGCTCGACTTAAAAGCACAGTTTCGCCTAATCTTCCTCTATCTTGCTCGCTTCTTCGTATTCTGCCGCCCGCACCTCCGCTCCGGCTGCTTCCTGACGACTTAAGTACCTCAATTTGGTTCGTTCGTTTAATCTGCTTTGCACGCGAGCACCGGGGAAGGGGGCGAGGCTCGAGCGAGAGAAGACGGAAGACGGAAGTACAGGACAGAAGCGGAGCCTGATGGCAACGCGGAGCTGCATGCTAAGCGAATTGCAAAACGTGGTAAAGTGCAGTTTGCAGTTCCGCGTATCTCTGATGAAGTCTGTCAGCTGTACGGCAAAAAGGAGCCGAGTCAGGCCAAGAAGCTTACATCTCGTTAACCGTGATTAATCAAATCCCCTGTGCGTGCCCTGCCTGTTTTTCGTCCCTGTTGCGTAAAATATCGACGATGAAGTCTCCTGTCGTTTATTCGATAACGATTTCGCGTATCATTTTTATTTTGAGTATCGAAGATACACTGGGTTTTATCGCTATCGCTTTCCTAGCATCGACGATACCATGATTAACCGTTATCCGAGTACAAATGCAACGAAGTTAACATAGAACAGTGTACGAAAAGAAAAAGATAGATGCATGTTTGAAATTGACAATGTTCTGAGAGAACTTGAAAAATTTACGATAGGAAATATTTTTAATTTCGTACCTAGCGCTTCTTTAGGTGTCGATCTTAGAATGTTATTGTTCGAGACACGGTGCCAATTATCTAGCTTTGGGCGAGACACAGGAAGTCGAACCATCCTTTGTGCGAAATGTTTACTACGGAAGCAAGTATCTTTTCCGAAGGATCCACTGAACGATTAAGCTCACTCGTGTGACCTTGCGAAACCTACGCACCGACTTTCTTTTGTCTCGCAGGAAGTAAACACGGTTCGACCTCGTCGCCTAATCTACGCACGTGTTCGAACTTGCTCGGGTCGAACTTGACACGCGTTCCGTGTATCGCTGCGCATCCTTCCCTTCTGGAACTTTCTTTCGAATAAACGAACTCGTGCTATCGCGTCGTCTTTCCATACATACGCCTTCAAATACGTCGTCAATGCATAATACGCTTCGCGAACTTGCGTAATCCAACGTTAATTGTATCGAACACGTGCGTCGGGTATTGCGTCTGGTTAATTATACAAAGTACGATGAAAATTGAAGCCGCCCGAGAGCAATGTATGCAGAACACCCTGTAGAGAAGGCAAAATTGCATTTTTATTGTTGTTTCTTAACAATCGCTGTTCGTTATCGAGAATACAGCGAGCGTGAGGAATTGTTTCGTGGAAGAAACACGTGGAAGATGATTCTATACGTTACATGCGATATTTATTAGAATAATTATAGCCGTGTAATGTTCCAGGTTTTTATTTTTTAATACCATACGTAATTGCGCCAAATACTTATATTTAATACACGTGTGATCAACGAACACGATCTTTTGAATACTTTCGCGTAGTTTCGTGTTACGTACGCGTTGATTCCACCCGTTTTGAAATTCCATCCGCGCGTAATAACTGTACCGCAAAAGAGAGAATTGAAAAAGACTGATAAATAAACGTAGTGCTTCGTTTAAGCCGAAAATTGTGCGTTTTTTTTCGAAAAAAAATACGCATTGATAGAGAAATTTCAATTACGGATTCAGGAGGTAAACTCTAGCAGAAACAGCTAACGGATATTACAGATTAGAGAAAAGGTTAAAATTCGTTGGACAACGTAATCTGCGGCATTTAAATTTTTCCAAGATTCGGTCTGTCCGATCGGTTAAAGCGAGATCGTATCGGTATTTGTATACGAGGAAAGAATTACTTGCTCGATTATACTCGTTAATGACGGGACTGTATGCAGAAGTTAATTGTACGACTATCCTTTATCCAACGGAGTAACGTTCGGCTATATCCAGAGTCTTCGACTCGAGCAGAATTTAGTTCCCCGTTGACTTTAGCGAACGGAGGTTTAAAATAATTAATCGACCCACTCCATTATCGAGTATTATCGGGCAGGAAAGCCACGGCGACGCTGAAAGTTCGACGGCTGGCTGTATATAAAATAATGGAACGACACCACTTAAAACTGGGCTAAACTACGATGGAAACTTCTTTTCCGTCCCATCGTCTCCGCCGCATCCTTCCCGACGTATAAAACTCGCATTAACGCCTTAATTAGCATCGATAATCCGGCGAGTCCTAGTTCCAGCCGTGCCAAAGAGGGGCCGCGAGCCGGGAAAAATCGAAAAGTTTTCCCACTGTATATACGTCCGCGACGCCAACTTTTCAGCCGTTAAACCCGAACACCGCAGCCTCTAATAACGAGTCAACGATTTTAGCATAACGCCGTCGTTTAACCCAATTATCCTCGCCTTTGTTTGCAATTAACTTGTAAAATAGCTAATTTCCGCCGCGTTCCCACGCGGTCGTCCACGGGATCAAACGCTATTGATCCGATCGAGCGATCATAGAATAACCAGGGAACCGGTATGAGGTTAGGACGTTTAAATATTCATTGGCCAGTTTTGATCGCGGCTAAACGAACACCGGTACACGCGGGAACTTTGCGTTTCACGGCTGCTCGCTCTTCGTCGCTGTTCCGCGAGCAGATGCTCGAAGATCGATACGCGAGGATCCTGAGGAACTTGGGCGAGAACAAGTAGAGAGGACTGCGTGGAGAATTCGCGAGTTGGTTCGTCAGAGGAGACGACGCCGAGGAGCCATCGGTGTTCGGGAGTTTTAGGGTCGCCATTAGGAAACGATGGCTCGCCGAGGGAGCTCGAACACCTCTGGAACCGCAGTTTCGTGGCTGCCATTGTAAATCAACAAGTTGATGTCCGTTACTCAACCGAGCCGAGACCGCATCCGATCGAATAAAGCTTCCAGCGGATGGATAATGGTCCGTGCTCCTCGATCGTGCCAATTTCGCATCAATTTCGCGATACAAATATCGCCCGTCGAATTTCCTTCCCGATATCTCCGATCTTTCTTCCCTTACGTCGAACGATCGAACCGTTCGCAACTCTGAGAACCGCGTAATTTCGTGCGTCTGCTCTCGATCGAGAACGGAACGGAGAGCGGGTGGGTAATATCGTTTCTAAATATTTCGCTTATTCGATCAATCGCGATCCCGCGAGTTCTCGGAAATTCTCGGAAATCCTGCGGACTCGCCGGGACGAGGCAATCTCGCCTGGCGTGAAATTCGAACGAATTCGAATGAATTTTAATCGGCGAGGATACTTCTGTAACTACCCGTAGGTTCCGCCCGCACGATATGCCGGTTTCAACAGAATCGCGTGATCGTATTAACCGGCAAGCATCGCGGAATCGTTTTCAAACTGTATTCACCTGGTTTCGCCTCCACCATTGAACGCTCGTTAAACGCGAATAAATACGGAATAATTATAATGCTGTAGCTGCTATTATCCGTATCGTGATTAACGGCATATCAACGGTTTCGATTCATTATCGCGCTATTATATATGCAGGCTACGCTATTATACACTTTCGACGTTCGATTACGCGCTTCGACCGCTTGACGCGATTCCGCGTTTACGACTAGACTTTGGCGATGGTTCGACCATGGTTCGAGGATGGTTCGAGGATGGCGGACGCTTATAGCAGCGAGAAGGGATAAAGGTTTTAATCGATTATAGATAAGGACGTTCGGTAGAATGTACCGGAGAATGGCGTCTTAACTCACGGGTCACTGGCAACGTTCTTCCTCCCTTTATTGCCCACTACCTTCCCGGATAAGCCCGAAGTTGTCGGGCAACAATCGTTACCGGCTGACCTTTTTCAAAAGTTCTTAAAAAACCATCGCGAACCAGCCGCGATCGGAAGTGCTCTATCGCTGACGTCCGATTACTCTTGTCTCGGTCCACTTCCTCTTCGCGATGAACAGACTCATTTATTTTAAAGAGTTTTGGCAATGGCGAGATTGGTCTCCGAGAGGCTCGACGCGCCGCGAGTTTCCGTAGCGTTGTCAAAAATTAATTAATTACGCGCCGCGTATACGTGTCTCGCCTACGCGCGACGTTAAACGCGCGTTTGTTATTGTAGATTCTTTTTAATCGGAATCGAATTGAAATATAGTTCTTTCCAGCGCATACGGAATTTTCCAGCGAATAACGTACAATTTTATCGCATTGTGCGGGGTTCTTTTGTCTTATGGGGTTCGAAGCGACCGTTTCCACCGTGTATACGTAAATCAACGAGTTTTGGAGCAGTGCCATATGTACGAAATTATTAGTCACGATCTTTTTGTTTGTAACGCGATATATTTCCCATTCGCGATTGCAATATTGAGAATTTCCGCCCACGGTTCCTCTTTAATTTCTCTTGTCTGAGTTTCCGATTGTTTCACTTTTTCGTTTCGTCGGCTGCTACGCCAAGGAAGCAGCAATATGTCAGTTAATTCGGGGATGAAATACTAATAATATCCCAAGTTTCAAGTGTCGTGAGTATTGTTCTTAATTCTCCGGTATGCGAGTTATATGCCCGAAATGTACCGCGGAAAATTATAAAACGATACCTGCTACCCCGACGTTTGCTAATTTGCAAACTCAATAACAACAAACTTGAATCGAGTGGAGTCGCGGAACAGAGATGAAGATATGGCCTAATTAAACTAGTACTCGGAGTTAATTACAACTCGTTTTCAATTCGCAGACGGTAATACCAGTCAAGACAGGTGAAGCATCATCCTCAACATTTTCCACCGAGTACTGTCAAGATACGTAAAATCTCCTGGCAGAAAATTAATCACGTTCCGCGGGAAAGAAATTGATAATTATCACCGCGGGAAAGGAAATATTTCCATACTATTTAACACGACCTATTTAAAAATTTCCTCCTTCGTCTCCTTCCTCGACGTTTCGTGTTCGGGTTATATCTGGAATTACTCGAGAATCTCTTCAACGAATCAGATCTTTCTCTCCTTACGCGATTATCAGACTACTCGACAATTTTCGGTAATAATAGCCATCGAAATTTTCACCGGAGAATTTGCCGATTCTCTCGCGAGCGTCGATCGCGGAACCGCGAACGCGCGGCGTCGCGGACACATAAATCATCCCATTTCGTTTCTACGCGCGAGATCGCTCGGTATCGCTGAAATACGCGCGCGTCTGTTTTCTCAAAAATAGCCGAGCGTCCGATAATGCAATTGAAAATGGACCGGTCGGCCGGGCGATAACAATTACGCGTGCTGGCGTGTCCGATGTAAAATTAACGTCAGCTTTTCCCGCATTATCGCGCGGAAAGTTTGGTCAGGAAGAGGGGAGGGCACGTCCGCTCCGGTAATCCGGCGCGAATCCCGCCGCGAATCCCGCTGCGCTACGCGTCAGACCGAGCAAGTGCGCCGGAAATTCGCGATCGCGAATCCGCGATTGGCGCGCTAACGAGCGCCTCGAAATCCTAACATTGCGAAATCCCGACCTGGCGACTAATCGAAGACCGGTCCCCGCCTCGTTTCCTCTCTCTCTCTCTCTCTTTCTCCTCCATTTGCGCCGCTTTGTCCGTCTTTCTCTCCTGCCTGCCTCGAAATCGTTCTCTGGTCTAGCTGTTCCCTCGAACGCGTTAAAATAGCCGACGAAAATGTCGTGTCACGGTCGAAATCGAAGTTTATAGAATGATCCTTTATTTTTTGTTTTATTTGACAGCTTCTTCGATTTTCCCTCGATTCTTCGACGCGTGAACTCTTTATTTTCTCAAAATTTTCTCCAATTAATCGTTCCATATGGAAGAGAAACGAAAATAGGAACCGATATCGGTATCGGTAAAGGGTCGATAAGGAAACCGAAGATAATTCTGTTATAATAGACAATGAAAATGGCGTGTCACAGTCGAAATCAAAGTCCATCGATCTCTTATATTTTCATTTCGTGTTTGACCGGGTGAACCCTTCAATTCCTCGAAATTTTCTACAATTAAACGGTCCATGAACCGGTATCGATATCGCTAAAGGGTTGATAAAGAAATCGAAGATTATTTTGTTCCAGAAGCCGCGTAAGTCCTCGTTGGGCGACGGTGAGGGATTCTAGACGAGAATTTCTGGTAGCCGAGTTCTATCACGCGGAAGCCGCGGGTTTTATCGACGTAACGCGCGAACACGGGAATCGGGAGCATTGTGTTGCTCTCGAGGCTGAAAATTGCAACAGCCCGGTTCTGCCGATTTCTCCGGGGCTCGCGTTTCTTTTAGATCCGTAATCTTGCAACGGGCGAACCAGTTCCGAGCAGTGGACTCTGGAAGAGGCAATTAACAACCGTATATCTACGAGCGAACTTTCCATCGATAACGATCGGTTCCCCCGTATAGGATTGCAGTTTACACTGTTCGTTATTGCGTCTGACTTGAAGAAAACGCGATCGGGAACGATGCTATCGGTGCCTAGCTCCGTGAGTACTGTTGCAGAAACTTTGGTCATCTTCGCTTTACCGCGAGGCGATTAGAGGTTTAGAGGAAGATGGGTTCAGGCCGGGAGGGGATGGCGTACAAATTGGCTGCGCACCCGTAGATCGTGGTCTTGATTTATTGGTATGCACTCCGATCGGTAATTGGGTAGCACGCACTAAACTGCTTAATCAATAATCTAGGACGATCATCAATCTATAATAATAACGACATTACGTGTAGAGACAATCTATGTGCCATGAACGGTGTCTGCCAGCATCTGTTCCGTGTGTGCGATGCCTGAAATATCCTGCTCGTCGTTTGGCAATGCGAAATTGCCACCAAGCCCTCGAAATAATTCTTCGTTCCATGAAAATTTACGAAATCCCTGCTACATCGCTACGCTTCTCGTATTTTTCTCTCTCTCTCTCTCTTCCCCGTTTCTTTTTTAATTTATTTCAACGAACGTTTCCCTCGTTTCTTCGCTACGCGTATAGACGAGCAATCGACCCGTAGAAATACGAGAGAGACAGATTCGGAGAAACGGAAATTTGATAACAGACGAGGATCTTTACGAGCGTTCCTTTATGCTTTAGATTTTTCCCCGGATGCATAAAACGTAGATTACGTCGCGGCCGTTAAATCCTTAACAACTGCGCCGCTCGTTCGACGGAGATTAACGATTTCGAAAAATGTATATCAAAGTAAATATTCCTCGGCTTACGCGCGCCATTAAACCATCTCCCCCTCTCTCGTTCATGGTGTAATTATCGCGAGTTACGGTTCCGGTGTATTTTTTTTTTCGTCGTTACCGCGACGGATTTTTTCATCCCGAGAGGTACACGCGCGCTCGGTTAGATATCGTTATTAATAATCGACATTGTCGAACGTTCCGGGGTCTATTTAACTCGCTGGCATGAAACCAGGTTTCCCGCGTTCGCGTGTAATTCACCGATTTCGCCTTACCTCGCGCCTCGACGCCTGATCGCGGCCTCGCTAATTAGATTCGCCGGCTAAACGAGGCTAAAATAAACCTAAATAATTCCTCCGCCGAGCCGCGAACCGAATTAAACTTGGTCCTCGGTGCAGCCGCGGAATATAAGCGTAGTCGGGAGGATGAAACGCGGAGAGGAAAAAAGCGTGGTCGGAAACTTGCTCCATAAAGAAGCACCGTATCGTTACAAATACCGTTCGGCCCGACTTCCCGCGAGAGTTCTTCTGAAAGATGATCGCGAGCCGGATTACGGCCTTGTGCTACGTAGCCGAGCCTAATTGGACGGTTATAAATTCGCTGCAATTAGGAATTTAACGACCGCACCGGCACTCGGCACGTCGCTGGGAACGATCCACGTCAAAGTCCATGGTTGTCTGTGTGCCGGGGGTTGGTGAAATCCACGGATGCCGCGTTATTCCGCGATATTCCGCGACGATCGCGGCGACGATCGCGTTGACAGAGGCAAACAAACGCGGGGAGAAGTCGGCCACCTAACAGGTAGGACGTTAAAGGAAGCCCGCGAGAGGGAGAAGGATAGAAATGGAACGGGTGGAAGTAGCGAAGGTTTAAGCCGTATCCATTTACAAGTTTCAAATCGTTCTGCCAGCCGAGCCTTTTGAAAGAAACCTTTTACCATTCTCAATAGACGGTAAAATTCTGAAACGCGCTTAACGGCAGCGTGGCTTTTAAACGTTAACATGGCCACTGGTACAATGGCGGGGTCGCATTATGCTCGAGAGTCGAGGGGCGGCGAGGCCGAGGGTGGGAAAGGGGAGAAGACAAGGGAAGGAGTGAGAGAACGGGCGCCGAAGACGGGTGGAAAGACGAAGACGGACCTAGGACGACGATGGTCGCGGAACAGGGAAGAATTGCTCTCTTCCGTCAACGCCTGCCACTTGGACCCATCAAGCTCCATTTTTCCTCTCGTCAAGAGAATTTAACCCTAGAATGAAAGCCGCTAATACTTGTCCAACTTGGTCCCCGAGATTGGATACGTCGTTTCCACGATGTATCGTTTCCTCGTGTTCCAGCCACTCTCCGCTCGACGCCTCTTCCGATCGGTTTTCCTTCCCAGAGATTTACGAGAATTCCTCGGTTAATGGTTCGCGCGATTAAATCGTGTTGCGTTATCACGCGGAAACTTTCGGCAGATAAGTCCTCGGGAACAACTTCCTCTCGGTTCGCGTCGGAAAAAACGTCGTTTCGTATTATTCTCCGTAAACTCGAGGAAGATTCGTCATTCGAGTTCGATATACGAGAGAAGAGTTAGCAGCGGTTCGGAAAGCTAAATCTGCGAAAAATCGCCGTTGCCGAAAACATATTTTCATTCGACTCGCTGCCTCCGACTGATAAAGCCCGCCATAATTCTACGGGTCGGGAAGGCAGCGGAAAATAGTCAGATAACCGGCACGACTCTACGGTAATTTCACACCGGCGGGACCGTTTATGGATCATTTAAGGAACTCTCGGTAGGTAAGAGGATAAGAGGGCGCGGGACGTGCGACGGGAAGGAGTAAAGGATATTTCGGGGTGTGTTTTTTATTGAAATGAGCGCATCTGGCGTCCAACGAGGGGTTGGACAGCTGAGCACGCACTTTTTCCTCTCGCCGGGTCGCCCCAGCCCCCATGGGGGTGGTTGGCGG
>NIJG01000033.1:2609856-2646535 GCA_002201625.1 Euglossa dilemma | reverse complement strand
AAAAAAAAATATATATATATATATGAAAGAGCAAACGGAAAAAAAAGAAAAAAAAAAGAGAAAAAAGATGAAAAACGAAAAGAGAAAAAAAAACGATGTCACGGTGAAATGATATAGAATCGTGTTGCGTGCTTGACGTAATCAAAACCAGCCCGGTAGAGAGACTTTAGGTACGAAATCACTAATACTATTAATATGTATCAGTGTATCTTTTAATGGCTAGAATAAACGCTCTTATACTTTTCCATCTGCGTATATTGTGAGAGCAGCGTCAATATGGACACTAGAATAGTGAAACAGTAGTGTAGTATTGTGGTCGGTGTTTTTTTT
The DNA here is from genome assembly GCA_002201625.1 of Euglossa dilemma. NCBI lineage: Eukaryota > Metazoa > Arthropoda > Insecta > Hymenoptera > Apidae > Euglossa > Euglossa dilemma. The sequence goes on along the minus strand of NIJG01000033.1, from coordinate 2,646,205 downwards.
CAATATTGTATCGTCGATCTAAGTGTGGTAGTGGCGTCGATAATGTGTCAAGCGCTTCGAACGAACGAAGCAACGAAGAACGGTCAACCGGTTTGCCGAAATAACCGACGGGAACGAAAGGTTCGAGCGGGTGCTTGGTAATTTGCATATTGCTATCGAGACTCCGGAGGAGAAGATTCGGAGGGATTAGAGAATGTATTTCACGTCTTCCTCGCGATCGCACGACACATTACCGGCCCTTAGTCAATATCTAATAAGCTACATAGTCAGCCTAGCAAATATTACTTAACGGTAAATGATTAACCAATACCTTGAAGGCTACAATAACCATAGATCATAGGAGGGTTTATTTTGTCGTAGATTGGAAACACCTCGGCCGCGCGTAGTTACTAGTACCTTGTCACAGAATTTAGTCGATGCGCTATATAGTCGATGCGATATACATATTATAAATAGTCAGAATCTTAGTTGTGTGGTCTTTTCAATTAGTATCAAATTATGAAATTTCATGGATGCCTTTCTTTCTCTCTTTCTATATACTTCTATATACTCCACACTGTTTCTCTGTCTATCTCTGTCTATCTCTGCCTTTTCTATCTACTTCTCTGTCTTCTCTCCTTCTCTCTGTTTAACCTAGAACGCTTTTAATCCGATTTCTCGTTTCGATCTGTTCTGTTCTTCTTTTCTCCCCACCCTCGAACATCTTTTTATCTTGTTTTCCTTTTTTTTCAATATTCTTTTATCTTTCTCTTTGTTTTATTTTTGTTTTTATTTTTTTCTTTTCACGTTTCCGTTCTGTTGTCTTCACTTTTTAACCCTTCTCTCATTGTTTGAAATCTTGTTTTCCTTTTTTTCAATATTCTTTTATCTTTCTCTTTGTTTTATTTTTGTTTTTATTTTTTTCTTTTCATGTTTCCGTTCTGTTGTCTTCACTTTTTAACCCTTCTCTCATTGTTTGAAACCTAGTCATCCGTTACACTCGAACCGTCTATTCCGACGAATTTCTGCAACGCTTCGCTTTATACTTAACTTGTCTCCATGTACATATCTTAATTGTCTACGCATACCTTTGCCTGCACGAAGAAAAATATTGCACAACGAGAGTCGCCGGCTAGATAATACCGCGAGTCGAATTCTTCGCTATAGCTCTAGTCGCGAGTTTCAGCCTTTTAGACGTACACGATCGACGATTTCCATCTCTAGAACAGATCAGAACACACACCGCCCAGTACTTTTCTTCGTGCTTAGTTGCAGAAATTTCTATACTATTCAGACTTACGATACCATTGCACTAACCAATCGAAGCAATTGAAAAGAGTAAATGAAGGGAAAAGAATGACAAAGTTTGAAGAGACAAAATTATTACTCAGCTCTGAGCAATTCTCGACGCGGTATTAATGTGATCTGTTTTTCCTTATAGATTTTATGTGGTCCCTGGGAGCATTACCTGATGGTGAGTATGAAATATGCACGAACATGTACAACAAAACGACTCGAATGCCCGGCGACATGCCTACCGTACCGTAACGGCGTTCAATCACGTTTGACGTAAGACCAGCGTTGTAATATTCACGCGTCCGATCAATCACGATGCCGGGTCGAATTTCTCTATTTGCTACTTGCGCGTTTCCGTTTCGCAGTCGCCTGGCTCATGCATGATTCACGGTTACCGTATACACGGGCAAATCGCGCAGTCGTTTCGCTCCGCGCGCCATGTAAACTTCCGCCTTTGTGAAAATACGCCGATTCATTAGCGTAATTACTCGGTTAACGCGTAGCCCGTCACGCGTCGTTCGATATTACGTCCGAGAAACGCGCGAGGAATATCGCGATGCATTAATTCCCCCGCCTCCCTCGTGACCCCCCGAATCGAACGGGGATACATTTAAAAGCGCGACCAAAGTAAGGATCGATCCGTTGCTCGCGAGAATCGTCGGACCGATCGTTTCATAGCCTTTCCAAATTGAATATTGTCCTCTGTAGCGTAACACGGTACGTACTTGGGAAATCTTTTATGTAATATAATTTTCAGAAGGGAGCATGTAGATCGTAGTTGATATAGAGGTCGTACTCGTAGATAGACGTAACCGATTGATACTCGATACTTTCGATCTTCCTCTCACGATATCATTCTTAGAACTTTTCGCCGCAACATCGTGCAGAACGTTAGAGAAGCCTTGGTAGTATGGTTACTCGTAAACTTTCAAGTCGAACACGCTCGTACACTCACGATTGTGCATATAGTAGCTGTAAACGTTGAAGTTACGAACGTATCGGTAACGATATTGCGATGACAATAATAAGAGAATAACGTTAAGTAAGCAGAATTAGAGATTCATCACGGAGGACGCTAATTCCGTAGCGGACGCGTTTAACCCTCGACTACCGGCACCCGGTCGTCGTCGAATCGTCGTCGACGGTTAATAACGGAAGCAGAATCGCGAATCGCGTCCCGCCGGTAGTAGAGGGTTAAGCTCGCTGCGAGATAGGCGAGGAAAAGATCGTAGCTCGATCACGCAATCACGCGAATCGTTTCGATTCACGCGAAGCGTCTAACATTGCCCCGTCTAACCCCTGCTACACCCTCGAAAGTTGCCGAGCTCAGTTAACCGCACAGGGAAGAAAAGCTCACGGACTCTTTTGCTCTGTTCACAGGTTTCCCAGTGGCGGCGTACGCGGCATACGCGGCAAGCCGCAGCTATTCTGGGTACCCTAGTTTCGGACTGCCCTACCCGACAGGTAACCACCTTAGCCTTAACCACCTTAACCACCATAATGCGGCCCATATCGCGCCCTTGAACCTGAACTTGAACCTGATACAGGCGCAGCCTGCACCCCACCATAACCCGCCCACCCCTACACCGCTCTTCTACCATCCCAATTTGGACCTCTACAACGCCATGCCTCTGTGAACTAACTAATTATACTTGTATCTAACAATAATTCGACTTCGAGCTATGCGCACATATCTCTAACCGCCACCCCAAACCCATTGCTACACCATTTTACTAACCGTGCTCTCGCTGTCGCTACTCGTTGTCCTGCTCATCGTCGTCGTCGTCGTCGTCGATTTAACGCGAGAATCGAGCGGGTACACGCGTGGGCGTGGAGCAAAGCAGGACGAGCTGACGCCGTTGGAAAATTAGGCTCGGTCCGAAGGAGAGAGCGAGTACGGACCTCGCGCGCACAAAGGTCTCGGAGAGGACGGAGCCTTTGTTCCGGGACCATGGTCTTCCGGGTGAAATTCATTCCCGAGAACAATGGCTCCGCGAGCACTCGAGTCTAAGTCGGGCTCGGAGCTAGACAGTTTCGCAAGGCCGGCCAATTCGAAAGCGGATCCTCGCGATTCTTCGAGAGATCACCTTCTCGCGAGATCGGCTGGCTGATCGCGTGCTCGACCACCGGGCGTGATCGATTTCTTAAGGTTTTTCGAGGATCGAGAGTCGCTTTGTCACGATCAGGCCGGCGCGTCTCGACGCGCGGTGGCTGCTGGATATCCGGTCGCGCGACGGAGTTCCGCTTTCGATGACAGGACACGCTCGCGGACACGAGTGGTCCGACGTCACGGGCCTTGTGTCCCGTCGACGATGATACGGCCGTGCACCCGGTGCGAGGGACGTTGCAGATTGCTCGGCAACGTTCGCTCGGGCTCCGGCGATCCGCCATTTCCGGCTCGAAGTTTCAATCGCCGGTGCGCCGATAGCCCGGGACTCGCTCGACGAGAAAGGAGCGGCGAACGTTGTACAAAATTGCTAGAAATTATCGTATCGATATAATCCCGTCGACGTTAAGATTTAAGCTAACGATAACAGGAAACGCCGACTCGCTTCGCCAGATTCATGCCCCGTTCCGTGTTTTCCGAGCGAGGCGTTTCGAGAGTTCGATTCACGCACAATCTTCTCTTCTTCTCTTTTTTTTTCCTTCTTCGTTATCGCGAACGACGCGATTCGCGATTCGTTCGCGAGAACGTTTGGTAGATTGGTAAAAATTTCGGGACCGAGCGATTCCGAGCACCGGAATTCAAGGTTCGACCGTGTTTATTCGTCGGTGCTCGCGCACATGTCTCATACGATATGTTTTTAAGCCGGGACGAGGTTTCCCTCGAGTCAATTTGCATAGCGAATTCGAAACGCAGCGATCCGTGCGCGTGTCCGCGATGCTCGCCGAGGCAAACACGCGCGCGTAGGTACCGGGCGCAAAAATGTGGGCGGAAAAATTGAATCGGGCGAACTGGGACAAGATAATGAGAAGCCGATGCACGGGGAAAGTTACGACGTGGAAGCCGAGCCTGTGTTTCTTAGCGTCTGCGTTCGATAGCGGCTTGCGTGCCTTCGACTGTCAATAGCAAACACAGCTCCGCTGGTACGGAATTTTCTTTCCGAGCATCGGGCCTTTGCGATCCGCGAAACGCTTGAAAATTGCTTCCGCTAATCGATTAATCAATTTCAATTACCCCCTGCCATCCCCGCTGCCTGTACAAATCGTGAAACCGTACGTCGAATCGGATCGATCGGGTTGCACGAGGAACGGAGCGCGAGCAGACGAGGAGCGGAATGAAAATTTGAACGGATCGGCGAAAGAAAAGGATCGTTCGGCGAATAAATTCGTTATTAACCGGCTCGCGTCGCTCGGGGGAGTCGAAGCTGTTGGCCGCGCGCCGCGACGCCGCTGGATAATCAGCCCCCTCGCCGCGATCACGCGCGATCACGCAGCAGAGCTACGAGCGTCGGGTTTCAATTCCGACGGAAGNCCAACGGATCGATCGTAATTTAAGATTAATCGTGCGGTCGCGGAACGGGGTAAAATGTCATTGTTAATATTAGGCAGGGGTAACGGGAGCGTATCGATTGCGAACGATATGCGAGCGAACCGCATCGCGGTTCACCGTGCACGCATAGATATACACAGGCGCGGGATAGAGCAATTAATAGGAAACGTTTGGAAAATGAACGCGTGCATCGGTCGGTATCGGCTGATCTAAATCGAACCGGTTGATTGGAGGCAGTTGCGGGCAAAGTTTTCGGGGTCAAGCGCCCTTCATGTCGGATTCGGCCGGTGGAAATGAAAATCCCCGGCCCAGCGACGATGAACCAAGAAGATCCAAATGGAGCTTTCGACCGTGTCCCTCTGCGCGTATCCGGGGGCCCTATTCGAGGCTCGGAGGAATGGAGTTTTCGAGGCTGGGGCCGGGAATCGGTTCGCGAGACGCGAAAACGACCCTCGAGACTTTTCCCGGTTGGTCATCGACGACCGTTCCATCGATTTGTTGTCTCGTTTCTACCTTCTGCTCTTTCCGTTCACGTTTCTTTCATTTGTCCGTTAATCGTTTCGCCGTACCGTCGCGATCTCGTTAGGCGAAGTCGAGCCGTCGGAGTCGAGCGATATCGACAGCGTCGGCGTCGGGACGAGAGGGAAACAGGTCCGCGCGTAGTCGATCCACGTGGAAACGGAGAGACACGGCGCGCTAATCACGCGTCTCCTACGGCGAGCTTTCGCAGACGTAACACCAGCTTCGTGGAAGCTTCTTCTCGATCCCCGTAACTACTTCACCCTTGCTCTCTGTCCGCCGCTCGGCCGTTGCTCTTACACGTCTTACTAGCCCATTTGTTCCCTTCTCTTTCGTCCATTTCTGGCCATTTGTCTGCCTCGCAACGTCTTTCTCCGCGAGCTCTCACTCTCTCTCTTTCTCACTCACTCTCTGTCTCTTTCTATCTCTGTCTGTTTCACGACCGATCTTCTCCCTCTCTTCGTTGTGTCCGCGCCGACCTCCTCGAGGTGAGAATTTCGAGGGAAAAGTTTGAACTTCTCTTCGTTCCCGCACTTTGTGTCCCAGCCACCCTTGAACTCGTGATGTCACCCCTCTGTGTTAAGCATGGCACGAAAATAGCGAAGCAGTAACATATAACGCCAATGGAGGCGGACAAACTGCGACAGGTGTCCCATGCACGTCGACCGGACGTAAATTAGCGGCCAGGCAAGAGACGTAGACGCCGCTGCGAGAGAGAACAGCGTCGGCGCATCGGCCGGAAACCATCTCGAATTTCCGCGTCTTTCCTTTACCGCTCGTCGATTCGGTCGCGAACTCGCCGCACGTACGTACATCTACGCGCGTTGTCTTTTCTTTTCTTCTTTTCTTTTTTTTTTTCTCTCCCTCCGAGTACATCGATCCCGGGAACAATTCGCGTGGACGGGCAGAAAGAGAACTCATAAATAATGCATAATGTTTTTCGGACGTTGGCTCATCCCTCAGAACGAACATCCCCTCCGTGTGTCCTCCTTTTCTCCGTTTCCCGCGGCCGTTTCCCAAAAAGGAACCGTTCCCGGCATATTTTTACTTTCCTCCAGAGACCGCCGCGTCGATGCTACCCCGTCGAATCGCTTCCAATTTCCCTCGCCGCCCGCTATTTAACGCATTTGAATAACCTCGTCCAGGAAGCGGGGGTGGCTCGCGCGACCGCCGCGATTTCTCCTTTTTTCTCTGCTTTCTCTCGTACTTTTGCGTATGGTTCACGAGGCATGGCGGTAGAAGGAGAAGAAAAAAAAAAGAAAAAGAAAACGAAGGAAAAGAGACGAAAAAGTGGATAACAGCCACCGATGATTGATCACTGCGAACGAAAACCTACCCGCCTTAAAGCCGTCCGTATATTCCCAATGTCCGAAAAACATTCGTCGACGGAGCCACCCCTCGCTCCGACGCGAATACGAAAGAGGGTCGGCCGATACCGGTGTGCGCGCGAACGAACTCTTAAACGTTAGCACAGCAAACACGACAAGATTTTGACCACCGAGCGAACGAAATGCGCGAAAACGAATTTCCTTCTCCAGCCGGGGAGAGAGGATATTTTCCCGGCGAGATCGAACCCGCGCGTTCGGGATTTGCATTCGAGGGAAATTCTCGTTCGACCGTGGACGGCAGTTAGACCCGCGTTAGACGGCGAGGTTAGAGGAGGAATATATACGTATATACGCGTGTACGTGCGGCATTTTCTCTCTCTCTCCATCTGCACTCGGGGGGTTGGAACGGCGTTAGTGATTTCGCGTGAAATCGCTCGCGACGGAACGGCCGTTTGTTCGCCGAGTCGATCCATCAAGGGAGATTAAAAGATTTCCTCCTGCCTGGGCTAGTTCTTTGTTTCAAGGAGAAATTCAAATGTGACCGGATATCGAACCTGGATGCGCTAGGTGCTAATGTTTCGCGGGCTACCACCGCTGCTCCGTCGCGACGCAGGCTTAACACTTTTCCAGTTTCGCGTCGACGCCTGCTTCGAATTTAACCCTTAACGAATATCCTCGAAACCGAATTTACTTACACCTTTTATCGAACTTTAGAAAACTGGCTTACAACCCTTTGCACTCGAACGATTTTTCGTTACGGTTTTAACACGACATTTCGTCTGTTGTCACGTTGTTTCCTTTTAATCGATGAATCTTTCTAAGAATATTCGGCAAGTGGAGTGCAAAGGGTGTAAAAATAAGGAACACGCGGATCTTCTCGCAACGGCGAAACGATAAATTCTACACGCGTAATCGGTTCGGCTATAGAAATGCTGGAGGGCTGAACAAGTAAACCAATAACCGGCGTTACCCTGGTGAACGTTGGAAACTTTGGCTAATTCAGTGACGCGGGAATAATTTGGCTGGAACGGCTACTAGAAACTATTACCTTTCTCCCTCGGCTCGATACATCGGGAGAAGTTGCCGCGTTCGCGATCGAATCCGACCATGCGAATAAGCAAGCAAGCTAGCTAGCACATGGGGCACCATGCTCGCAGTTTCTCCGTAACGACGTGCCAGTCGCGTCTACCCGCTAGTTTTGTCACCTTGCGGTATGCTGCGTGCCAGCTGTCGCGCAACTCTCTGACAACTTGCCCGTTGGCCAGAAGAGAAACGGAACGTGTGCGATCGTTTCTAACCAAACGCATCGGAGAGAAAGGGAGGAAGACTGTGAGAGACTGTTGTTGCCCGGGCGAGAGAAAGGTGGAACGAAAGGAAGGGTTGCCTGGAAGACGTGAAAAAGGGAAGGAAGGAATATGAAAGAGAACTAAAAACCTGTGACCACCCAGTGAGACTTAGGGCACTCAGAGGGGGTTGGTGGTACTTTCAGGTGCCTTGGGACTTCCGCCCCTATCAGCCGGAGACACGTCGCTACACAGCTTCTCCACAGAGTACAGAATCATTCCCGAACAATGAGCGGACCGATGCAAAAGGGCGTGGAACGTGTGCGAGAGCGTGTGTACTACGGGAATCGTTAGGGGGTAGATCGAGGAATGCGTGCTGTGTAACCGCGATGTGATTATTTCGCCAGGGGTGGGGGAGAACGATTAAAGGGTGCGTGGACTCGCGAAAACGGGGATATCGCCGCCCTGTCGTCGGCGTAACGACGCCGATTAGATCGACGCGCGGGAGAGCGACGGGGGAAGACTCTCGACGGACGTCTTGGTTCGCTGGAACGGGCGAACATCCGGTTCTTCTTTCGCGTCCACCGTTTCTTCCATTCTTCCTTTGACCGATAACGCGACACACGGTTACATCGAGCCGCCTGTCAAGGCTTCCACGCTGCTTCGCTGGACAGACGCGTAACGACCACTTCTTCCGTACGTAATCGCGCTAACGAGTTTCCTTCTCTCTTTTCACCTCGGAGCCTTTGCATCGTAGAGGAGAGCAAGCCTCGAACCTGTCATCTCGGACGAACTTCGAAAATACGTCGGCCGCGTCTTCTCCTCTCCGTGCTTTCTCACCCCTTTCTCGCCCGGTTTCTTCTCTGTCGCCCAACTTCCCGAATCTCGTTTCTTCTTTCTTCCCATCCTCGAGAACCGACGGTGTTTGGAGTCTTCCAAGTCTCTTCTTGGTGCTCCTACGACGCGAAAGGGTCCGAACGCGGAGTAATCTCGAAACGGCGTAGTGGATACGCGACGTCGCGGCGTCACCGGCATAATTGTACACCGATTGCGAACTTTTGTTATCTTATTTATTGTTTGGATTATGTGCATTACGTTGACAATACAATTGTTGTTCTTTCAGAGATACACATGTTTTCTTTTCCATACGCTTTCTGCCACCCACGACTCTTGTTACGAATTCACCGATTTTCTATTTTCGTTGTTGTTGTTTTCTTTTCTCCTTTTTTTTCTTCATCTTCCTTTTCTTTCTCTAGTTAATCGCGGGACTTTTTCAGCGGAACGATTTTAAATGCGATTAACGCGCAGTTATTTTATACCGGTCGCAAGTAAATATTCATTGCACGGTGCAATGCGAAAAGTCGGCTGGAGTTGATTAAATTTGGAGTAAATCGGTTTCAATTTTGAACACGTATTAACCTAATTCTTATAATCTTCGCGCTAATTGAAATTTCCGCTTTCAGCGGGTACCATCAAATTAATGGCTGTAACGATTCGTTAAATAAACGAGAGATATAGCGCGTTAAGCAGCGAAATGTTACGCCGCGCTACATATCACCTCTCCCACGCTTGTTCGCAAACATTTCGCATTCTTAAACACGCTACCCGAAACTACTTTCTGCTTTTTTGCCGGCGAATCTCACCGAATTATCTTACCTGCAAATACCGGCTTCCGGTGTACGATTAATCCCACGTCCGCTTCCCTGCCTTTCCCAACACCGGGAAATCAATTTTCCCAGGATCGCGGGGAACTTTGTTAATTATTAATTTCGCGCGGGATCGTCGGACGGAATTCGCGCTAGTTTCTCCTGTCGATCATTTACATCGGAAGATCTCGATGTTCTTTAATTTCATTCGCGCAACTCACCGGATTAACTTCCATTTTTCCAAATTACGATCCTAAGTCAACCGCGACGCACTCGACTCGTTCGAGTCACTCCTTCGCGAAACGAAGAAGCAATTAACGTCTGAATTTCAATGTCAGTTGCTCCAAACCAATTAGTCCTCCGATCTTCATCGTCTCCATGTCGCGAAGGATCTGCGAATTACAATTTCTACCCTGCATCACACATCCACGAGACGTTCTCCGCGACTCGAGGTGTCATCTCCGGATTGACACCTTCGTGCCAATATCTAGTAGCACTCACTGACTAGCAGTCTCTGCCGCGATCGATGGGGTTTCTCCGAGACCGCTCTTTCACCCCCGCGATATTTCTCTGGCGCGGTTCGTTGCACTGCGTGCACACGCGGCGCGTAGAACGCGCGCGTACGCGCGCACGTCGTATCGAAGTGCCGTCCTTTCATCGGGGAAGCCCGGCCAAAGGGTGGCCGGGGGTGGCCGGGGGTGGTTCGGTAGGAGAGGTGCACCGTCGTATTTCACAGTCATTACCGTAACGTGTTACCGTGCGCGCTCGTTGCGCCACGCAATAAATCGTCGGTTACCGTTACCATGGATCGGAGGGTGCGGGTGTTTCAGGGGTTGCAGGGGTGTACCGAGGCGCGCTGCGCCCCGCCGCTCGAATCAGCGACGCGGTCTCTTCGCAACAGTCGTCGCCTCTTGTTCCTCTCTTTCTCCCGTTCTCACCTGGTGCCGTTCGTTCGAAAAAGAATTTTACCGAGGGAGCTTGGGTGACCTGGTATCTAAGATCCAAAGCCGGGTTCCGACGCCGAGAGTGTTCATTTCATCCGTTTTCGCTTCATCGACTGGGTTGTTCTATTTTCGCTCGCTCTATAATGGAGAGGATTAGCAGAAAAAAACGAGACGTCCTCGTTTTTTTCGAAATTTAACCACCAGCGACCCGAGTTAGCTCGGCGATATTTCATACCGACCGTCGTCGAGGATCTGTTCGCGAACGATACTCTAAATTTCGTCCCATTTTCATATTTTTCTAACGAGCAACGTGTGTCCGCGCTGACACATTTTCGCCGGTTCCGTCGAAACGCAACGAGTTGCGGTTCAACGAGCGTGTCATGGAATTAGGACTCGCGAGAGGGTTGGTTCCACCCCTGCCGGGAAATTACCAGCAGCCTTACCGTCGACGGTCTTCTCTTCCGCGAATTCGACGACTCCGCTTCTCCGACGTCGCGCGTATCCTCGGGAAACGCACCCGCGCGCCGGACACCGTTGTACATATCGCGCGATGTAGCTTTCAGCGCGAGCGGAAGCTGCTCGAGCCCGGGGCCGACTCGGGTTCTCGCGCCGAGAATCCCAAGTATCCGAAGCTTACACGCGACACGTGCCGTGGCGTGGATTTCGCGGCGTCGTCGCAGGAGACAATCCTGTCTTCTTCCGCGTGTTCGGTATAAATACGCTCCGGATAGCGCGTCGGAAATCGGTCGTGACCGCGCGTTGCACGCGCCTCCGCGTGTCGTTGACGCGACGCGAGCTTTGGCCGAGCTTTAGCGTGTACATACGCGCGTTTATACGGTTACATATGGCCGGGTAGGTGCGTGCGCGGGTGCTTTGCGTGCTTGGAAGATCGGGACGAGCTGACCGTGAAGCGGGTACCTTCTACTCTTCGTTTCCGTGGACAGAGACGTTTGGAAATTTCGGGAAATTTAAGGTGGCACGTTTGTAAGCGTCGAGCGGGTGGCTTATTCCGTGGTCCTTTTAATTTCGAGGCGGTCTTTGGCGAGGTTTAGTCGCCGATGGAGACCGATCGCGGTGGTTTGGGGATGCATTGAGCTGTAAATAGGGTTAGCGTGGCGTGCACGAGTACGGTCAGCGATAACTCAACGGCGCGCGGGTTTTCGTTAGCCGAGCACACACCCGGGCACGTACCTACCCGTGGAAATATACATACTTATATATATATATACATGATTCGTATAAATAAGAGGAAGAATTATATACATACAAATATAAATATATATATAAATACACAAAGGGAACTATGTAAATTAATGTTGTTCATATTTGTTGAGATACGGACCGGATATAAATCGTGGATCGAGTGATTATTCGTCTGAACCGCCATTGATCGATACGTATTAAGTATCGTTACCGCGATACGCGGCGTCATACGTCGGATCGGCCTCTCTGATTTTTGCTTTTCACGGGGAACACGATCGCCGATATTCTCTCTTTCTATCCCCTGCTATTCTTTTTCTCTCTCTCTTCTCTCCTTTTTTTTTTTTTGTTTCCGGCGCGTTTCGTTCTATCTTGTTTCGTTCCCTATCCCGTTTAATATCGTACGGTGTTTCGGGTGTCGAACAATCATTGTTGTCGCAAACAACGCGATATTGCGACGCTTCTAATTACAAAGAACGATTTGACTGACAAGCCAGATTTTGTTCGGCCGCGATTGGCCCGGGCCGTGTTTCCGAGCATGCTCGCCAATCGGTCGAAACGATCGTATTGTCTGGCTGAAAGAGCTCTATTTTTTTTCCCTCCCACGGTTCCATCGCTATCTTTCGCGAGAGACGCGTAACATTCCGATCGATTCGGCACGTGACTGGTCGATGCATGGAGCTCGCGATTTACATCTTGACTCTTTGTCCCGGCCGAGCGTTTCGTCACGCCTCGATGTATCGATCCCGTTCTTCGCAGAGGGAAGTACCTTTCCGCTTGCTAAGTACAATGAATTTATCGTGCCGCGCGGAAACGATTTATCCGGCATCGAGAGTGCCGCGTTTGTCCGAGGTGGAACGCTTGCATGCGTCGACGAGTCACGATTTTTCTACCTGACAGAGGAACAGTGTTGGGAAAGCGTTAGCGCGAAAGCCGGCAACGGAACGAGCGCGATTTTGCCGCGAGCCTGTTTGTCGAATATTTTTCACGACGGCACGAAAATCGCAGCTACCCTTCCCCAACGCTGAGCAACAACGAACCACCGAGCACCCTTAATCGCTCCGGTATCCGTTAAAACTCGTACGCGGGAATAACCGAGGCCGAGAGTAAAAATCGGAAAGACACGAGAAAAAAACAAACAAACAAACGAAAAAAAAACAAAAAAAACAAAACGAAACGAAATAGGAAAAAATAAAAAAAAAATTGCAAAATATATAAAGAGAACTATATATGTATATATATGTGTACACCGTTCACTCAGGTTGAATCTGTTGACCGGAAGTTACGAAAATGTTCACAGACGCATGGCTGGCAAACTCTGTGGTCCTTCGTCAAGCAAAGCGCCGCCTGCCTCTACCCCCATTCCATTAGGTACTGCTAAAACAAAGCAAACAAACAAAGATAATGACAAAGAAAGAGACACACGAGATACGTCGAAAGGCGAAAGAAAAAGTGAAAAACCGCAGAGAAAAAGAGCGAAAGCGACACGCGCACGCAACACGTCCACACACGTATACACGCGACACCTGTCCACACCTCGCCACCCACACTCACCACGTACACACGCGAACGCGTACACGCACACGCACGCACACGATGGAACACGTAGACGGGGAGGCGCGCGAGCACAGGCTCGCCGCACGCGCGAGAATAGCTGCGATGCAAGGAAAGAGATTAGTCGCGAAAGCGCAGCGCTGCTTTCCGCAGAAGCGAAAAGAGAAAAAAAGAAGCGAAAGGGCTTCGCGTTCGAACAGACAGGAACGAAGGAAAGTCCCTGGAAGGAAAGAAACGGGTAAAACACGTAAACACCGTACCGAGAAAGGGAAAAGAGAGAAATCGATGCGCGCGAGACGAGGGCCCGAGCATTTATCCGGCTGCCCGACCACCGACCTTCTCTCTTTTTTCTGCTCCTCCATTTCATCCACTAAAACTACTACTACTACTTCTACTACTACTACTACTACTTCTTCTACTTCTACTTCTTCTTCTTCTCTTACTGGTAGAACCGTAGGTAGTTAATGTGTATCTTCTCCTATACCGTCACACTTCGAGAGGAAACCATAACGAGGAAACAGAAAAGAGTACAGAGATGAACGCACGTCCGAATCTAGGATGCCCAATGGCGAGGCTGCCGCCGGGTCGCGAGCAAATAGTTCGTTAAACGCGCATCATAGCCGCGTTTTCATTTCTCCCTGAGATTCCTCTTCTTTCTCGTCTATTTTTCCACCATTCTCCACCTCCAGGAGTTTCGAACCGTGACTTTGACGCTTATCGCTCCGACGACTGTGATTCTCTCGTTCCTTTTATTTCACCTTCGATCTTGGTCTTTTATTTTTATTAGATTCATTCGCTACATTTCCAGCGAAATACTCGAGAGGATACCGTCGAGAGTAAATTCGAGCGATAAGGGTTGATATTCTTTCGAGAATTTACTATAAATCTTGCGAAATATTTCCGCACGCGATCCGCGTGACAGCTTCGCCAGCCAGCCGAAACATAGCCGAGTGTATAGGGCTAGGTCGAAGAAGGTAAAGCAGCGATCTAGCGGAAGAGAAGGAAAGAAGCGACGAGAAGTCGGCGCGAAGATCATTCTTACCCCTTCGTTACTGTGCACGAGTATGTGTGTGGGGAGGGAAGGTTGTAACGAAGCGAGAAACGAGTCCGTTCGATGACGTTCAGCGCGGCAGACAGCCGCGGAGTATAATCGCGGAGCGGTTTATCGAGAGGAGAAATCGTGCGTAGGTCGCAATCGATATTTACGATTGCGGCACCCGGGTCCTTTCTGTCTCTCTGTCTCTTTTCCCCACTTCCATCCCGGAGGAACCGACCCCCTGACAACCCTCACTGAACCCACACCCCTCTTCTCACCTCGTCGCATCCTGTCAACTGGATCCCCGTCAGTCTGGAAGAAAGTTTAACGTGTTTCTCTCTTGTAGTCGTTTGATCTCTGTAGTGTTCGAGACGTAGTCACGTTCTATGTAATCTCTAAGCTAAAACAGTTTTAATCGAAAACACTTAGCGTAGGTCATATAGTTATAAAACGAATATAGGCGTTTCCGGGCGTCCAGGCCGAAGGCGTCTTGCCGATGTCCCCGAGGACGATCCTCGGGAAAAGATGCCGCGCGAATTTCGCCGGAGACGATTCGTCGGATCCGATCGCGGAAATTGGGGATGTTTTCTGAGAATTTCGACCGACGCTTTTTAACCCCCGTTCCGACGAGCATACCGCGGTTGTGGAGTGTATGACGAAGTTTCGAAATAACCGTCGAAGCGGAGCGTCTACGGACGCCGGAGCAATTTATTTCGAAAATACGTTTCGTGCTTTGCGAACACGGGCAAACGGATTGAATTTGAAACGTTAATAAAGGCGCGTCACGCAGCCGAGCGAGCGCGGGAACGCCGCTTCATTGGAAATTCTTGATTTCGGCCGTTTCGACGATTTATTTCGGTCGACGTTGTCCCGCGGTCGTGGCGCCGTGGGAAATCGGCAGGACGCCGAGGTCGCGACGCCGCTATCTCTTATCCAGAGCAAATTACGTATCGCTAAACGTAGAGTAAGGCATCCGCTGAGTTAGGCGAGAGTAAAAAGGTTGAGAAAAAAAAGAGAAAAAAATGAAAACGAAAAAAAGAAACGTAAGAAAGAGAGTACCGACCCTCGTAGAAGAGATTACCGCACCGATGCAAACCGCCCAAAAGACAGTTAAACGAGAAAATTATGCTTTTTGTATCGTTCTCCTGTACTACCCTCCACGCCTGTTCGATGTCCTCGATCTCCACCCTCCGCCACCCTTCTGTCGAACATTGAAAATGGAACGTAAAAGCAAGGACGACATTCCGATTAACATCGTTCCCTCTTTCTCTATCTCTTCTTCTTTTCTATTCTCTTGCCTTTGATTTGTCTTTTCTCTCGAAACGATCGCATCCCCAGCGGATCTTAACTTCGTGATTAAACCGGTTTTCAAATTTCCGATAATTCTCTTCTCTTTTTCCTTTTTTTCTTTTGTGCAAATACACCGAGGATCGCGATTACGATTGGAATTTTATTTCGCTGAATTTTTTCAAAGATTTCGAACCAGCTCGCGTAATGACGGAAAAGGACGCGCCTCGAATGAGTCACGCTTGCTCGACCGATGATTACGAAACACGGACGCTGGTAATTAAGGCTCGATTTCAATTAATCCGATAAATAAAGCGGTTTAATGCTTCCGTAGTATCTATCGTCGCGCTCGCGGACAAATTATATTCTGCCTCCGGCGAACGATTTCGAAAACAGTCGGGATCCGACCAATCCCTTAATAGGACTATTGATATCGCATTAACGTCGACAAACAGAGCGCACATCGACACCGTCTCCCGTCGGCCTGTCCGCCGCGCGTGTGTGCCGCGGCTTCGAATCGGTGAGCGGGATTAACGATGGTAATTAACTGCGACAAGACTCGACGAGGAAAATTCATTCGATGACGCGTCGCCGTGAGGTCCTTTCTCTAGCCTTGCTTTCTTCGTCGGTCCGTTTCGAGGCCCTCCACCACTTTTCATCCACGTTTCATCCTTTCGCGACCGTCCTTGGTCTCCTTTTGCGTGCAACGTCTACTATACGCTCGCGAACGCTCTGATCCGCCATTTCGATTCCGTTGCGCGTGTGTTTTCCCTCTTCTACTTCTTCTACTTCTTCTTCTTCTTCTTCTTCTTTTCCTGTCTTTTTTCTTTGTTTTTCCGAGTCGTCGTTAATGAACGAGGAACGAGAGACGGAACTGAAGAGTGAAATGAAATAAAAAGAAAGGAAAGGGAATGAGAAACGTGAGAAAGATCGAAGCGATCCAGCGAAAGGATCGCGAGCCACGAAACCGTGTCTACTGAAATTTGCGCGCGCGAGTCGCGATTTGCAGGAGGTCGCTAAGAGGACGAGTCCTGGTCCCTTGTACCTTGTGATACGTTTGTCGAGAGGAAGCGAGGATTCACGAGGGATGCTGCTGAGGTTTTCGAACGCTCGCTTGCACGCGTTTATAATTTTTCTCGACAGCGCCAGCGACAAGCTCGCTGAGAAGAGATCGGAATGAGAACGGAACGACGAAGGAAAGAGAGAACGAAGGAAATGATATTGATAGTGGACGTCGAGGATCTTGCGAGAAACAGAGAGAGAGACGATTCAGTCGCTGGCGTCGATTAAGCCGATGCCATTAAAAAGAGAAGACACATCTGTCCTGAGCTTATACATATGTTAACGACACGATGCTTAAACGATATTATCGATACTTTTATGCGTGGCTATAGTTCGCTCGCGTTAACATCACCGTCCCCTTTGACAAAAAAGAGAAAACGAAAAAAAATTTAAAAAAAAGTATAAGAATAAAAGAATAAGAAAAATAAGAATAGCTAAATAAATGAAGGAGCGAAAGGAAGGGAAAGAAAGAGGAGGAAAAAGATGTAAGAAACGCGAGAGAGGAGAGACGATTATTGAGAAATTTTTCGATTTTTTCCTTCTTCGTACTTTCGATCGATTTTCCCCCCGTTTATCGTTTGCCGCCGATACGAAGATGAGAACGAAATGGTTGAAAGATGGCGCCGTTAAATTGCCGCGATACCGGTAACTTCGGTCTGAAAAGAAATTGATGCGGTTAACGTTATCGAGCTATGGTCCGATTGTTGCTATTCGTAAGAATTGTTGTTATATCGCTGTGATCGCGCGTGGGTTTCTATAATACGTTGCCCGATCCGGAATCCGATCGATCCGATCGCCTTTTGCGCTCTCACCGAATTATTTGCGTCGACGACGTGTGAACGAAGTGCCAGAGAGGCACGGCATCCGTAAGAATACTTGAAGACACGCGTCGTTCTCGTCACTCGTATAAGTTAGAAAATTGGGGAAACGTTCAAAACATTATACCGTCCATGATGATGATGACGATGTTGAAATGTTTAACGGGTAATCGGTAATGACGGTCGAAACAACGCGTTTCGTGCTAATCGGTCCATTCGATTTTTGCCGGTCTTTTTGTCTTCCCGGTCTTTCCGTTGCGTCGAACCGTTTGTCTAGCAGGATAAATTTCGGCAACGCCTACACCATGTCTCGCGTGTAAGAGAACGGAATTTCACACTGATTTACCCGACGGAAATCTTGATCGTCGATCGGTGATACTTTATCGTCGTTGCTTTTTCCAGTTGTACATAATATGCTTTAAAGCTCGTTACACGGACACGCATACACGCACACACGGACACATACGTACACGCGTAACATCGAACGAACGTTGACGCTGCTCTCGAACGTATTCTTATTGTCGCGGAAGTTGTTGCGTTTTTCCGAGCATTCTTTTCCATCGTTACACGCGGCGATACACGCGCTGTTTTAACGGAAATTTTCTCAGGAAGTACACTTCAAGTTTTCTTACCCATGCTTACAGATCACGTTCGACCCATTGGCCGATGAGAATTGTATATTATACATACGCGTATATATATGTTTCTTCGTGTAAATTTAAAGGGGAGAAGTAAAAAAAAAAGTGGAAAAAAAGAATGGGAAAAAGGAAAAGAGCGAAAACTGAAACGCTTCTTCTTTGAAACTCTATTGCTCTAACGATGATGCGCCTTGGAAACGATGCTTGTAATGGGATTACCGAATTTCCGAGACCATCCAGCTGGGTTCGGGCAATTTATTAAAAAACACCAACGATAAGACGAGAGAACAAATCGATGAGTGGAAATCTACAGTCACGAGAGTTTTTGTAAACGTTTCAATGGGTACTCGGTAAAGCGAAAAAAAAAAGAAACTAACGAATCAAAATAGAGGAGAGGAGGATAAAAGCAATGAAAGGAAAGACAGAAAGAACGATAAGATGAACAAAAAAAAAACGTAACACCTTAATGTCCATCAGAGGTATCGCTCTGAAGCAAAACGAGAGAACAAGTTTATTTACACGTGCGTACATATTAACGACACAATGTAATGATTCGCTGAAGCTCTATTATTATAACGATTAAGGATTATAAATAATGAATGTCTGTAATAAATAAAAACTACCACGCATACGGATGGTATTGAAGGGAAGAAAGAACATCCATCGTGTCTCGTGTTAGAAGAAAACGATTTAGAAGCTTTTGATCTGCTTTATTTGCATTTACCGTTTCGCGAAACGAGATAATCGTTGAGAATGGACGAATGAGAAATTCGCAACGACGCGTTTCTTCTAATACGAGATGATATTTCTCAGTTCGAACTACTATGAGCTAGGTATCATCTGACATAATCGGTACGCTTGTTTCACCAAGTAATTAAATCGAGCTTTATCACACCGCACACTTACATTCCGGCATTGAACGCGGAAAAACCGACTCCTGTAATTGTGTACTGCCGAACGAGTGCAGTTCTGGTATTACGAGTCGAGTTGAAGGCAGCGAGCAACTTTGACTTGCATTTTCTAGGGGGCACTCGAAACTTACGATGCTGGATTAAGCGCCTCGTCGACGCAACGATATCGAATGTCGTGCAACTCGTATCCCCTCAATTAGAAGAAACTTTAATAATACGATTTCTATACCATTAATTAAATCACGTGCACCCAATCGTGCACCCCTCTGCTAACTACTCTTAAACCGAAGTTTCCCGACATTTTTTCGTTCACGGTCTTCCCTTATCTTCTTCGCGTCCATCAAAAACATTCAAATTCTTTGGAAAAAAAAGAATTTTCTCATTTACTTCGATCCTGTACGAAATATTTCCACGGGTATCTAAGATTCTCGTTTCCCCTGTAATACAAATCATGTTAACGCACGAGTCCCTTCCTTAGAGGCTTAATCCAGCAGCATAGCGGTAATTGCCACAAACTTAGCGTTAATATAACCATAACGCTATAGACGATAAAGTTCTATAATCGCGATGTCCCGGGGAAAAGTATGCATAATGTAAGATCGGTGATGTCTGTTGTTGGGTAGGAGCGGTCGTGTACCGCGCAGTGGGGCCAAGGGTGGGCCGAGTGTCCGTGAGCCCCAGCGGGGGTTGCACCGGTAAGCTTCAACCCCATAGTGCCAGGTTGTTCCACCAAGTTCTCGTGTTCTCGCTCGTGTTGACGGTAACCGTAATCCGTAGTACGTAGTACGTACCCAAATTCCACGTATACAAACACAGACACGCTCCCGAACACGTCCACCCACACGTCCGCTCGGACACCGTAACGCGCACCCCCATGATACGCGGTGTATCGTATCGCGAATCGGTTTGTCATAGTCATCGATTCGAAGTCGGTCGAGCGATAATCTGCTATCCGTTGGCGCAACCCGGCATACAACCCGGTTCGGCAACGTTTTGATAGACAATGGCGCGCGTCGTTCCGGTAATTACGGCATTTTTCTTAGAGTATGTTAGTGGCTGCGCGGGCACGGCGACGAGCGTCGCGGCGCGATCGATAGCGGTAATTATTGAGGCACAATGGAGGCCCGGTTGATCGTCGAAATACGGGATAATTAGTCGGCTGAAATTATAACCGCGTTATTTTTCGTTCGGATGAAAATCGCGTTGCGGGATACGAGAGCTGTCAAACGGGCCTTTGTTCGGTAATTAATGCGCGTGTACGGAGCTTGAATTTCGTTCCGATATCCGGCCGGGAAATACGCCGAATAAGACACGTCTGAGTACCTTCTCTTGAAAAAAAAAAGAAAAAAAAAAAGGAAACAAAAAGGAAGAAATTACGTTCCGCTGGTTGCGCCGCGTAAAATCGTGGATCAAAGCGCGGCGATATTATTTTCGTTCTACGGTCTACCCGCGATTTCAAATAATTCCGCCGACTCTCTATGCAGATCGTCAACTCACCCGAGACTAATGATTCGGTTTAACCGTCGGCCGACGGTAACGCGCGCAGGCGCGCGCGCCCGCGCGCTAATGCGAGCTGGTCCCATGCTAAATCGTGTACTCGTCGCTTAGAAATCTACCGAAATTATGTACTATATCGCTGAACCGTAAATTCGCGCAAACGCTCGCGACCCTCTGACCATACACGATCACCAATGCACACCAATTATCCGCTGAACACATCAACCCTTTACACGGTCCACGTTACTTGTTCTTAATTAATTGGATACGAGTCGTTGTTGCCAATTAGTTGTCTTAGGTACCCATAGTTCGAGCATTGTTAAACGATAGTGTTTTATATTGGATTGGTAGGATTTTTGGTACACATACTGTTATATATTTATATATATATATACATAAATATTACTGTATAATCTTATGGAATGCTTAGGAGACAGAACGTGGTATTTGTTGATAGTTGTGCATCCGTTTGTTCGTTGTTCCGCCTGTAACCATTTCGTCAGCGGGGTCGACGATCGACCAATACGCGCGCGAATATCTCGCGAACGCGGCGTACGGTGATGTATGAAAAATAAATTCGCAACGGGGCAAATTTCGAATTCGTTCTGAGTTCTCCCGTTCCTTGACGGGAATCGAACGGGAAAACACGGACACCCGGCCATTTCGTCGGCTCAGACGTGCCGGGACGTGCCAGAAGGGTAAAGGATAGGAAAGGAGACCGGTTCGTTCCAATTTTTTTAATGTAATTGGATTATACCGGCGAAACGATCGGGTTCGTTGATTTACGCGGCGAAGAAACCGGGACGCGTGCTCGTATATCCTCGTCGTCGTCCCCGGAATATTAATATCGAACCTATTAGCAGCCGGGACCGTGTCGACGTCGAAAGCGTCTTTCTCGATTCGATCTGTTCCCGATGCTCGCCGTGTTTTTCCACCCCCGCGCGCGCTCTCTCTTTTTCTCACTCTCTCCCTCTTTCTCTCGTCGAAGGAAAAACACATATTTCACGCGCGGACGGAATTTAATTCGGCGAAAAGTTCGTCGACTGTTTTTCGGCTGCGCGTTTGGATTTGTTCAAACGATAACACGCTCTCATCCGCTCGTATCGACGATTAAAGGTGATAGAAAAAAAAAAAAAAAAGAGAAAGGAAGGAAAAAAGAACGTAATGGAATTTCGAATGTGTTCTACGTACGACGTAATGGAATGGAAATTGAACACACGCGTTGAATAAAAATGTCGACGCAGTTAATCACCGAGAGTTCCAACAATTTCCGCGATACCGCCGGTCGTCGTCGCGCGAGCGAAAATGGGCGAAGGGAATATAAAGGGCGGGTTGGAACGAAGGGATTCGCCGGTCGATCGGGACCCGAGCCGTCGCGTAATCCGTTGCCTTTTAATTCCACGTCGATATCTCATTACGTTGCCTTTTAATCGCCGGTATAATTAGTATTTCAGGACCGGAGTCGGACGCTGGTGAGTATCGAAGAAGCGACTAAAGGGTGGGCCGGCTCGTCCAACGATTTCGCGTCGAAACTTTCGAATTACTTTTCCTCGACTCTTTTCAATCTCCCCTTTCCCCTCCCACTACCCCTTTCCACCGTCCCATTCTTCGTAATGCATTTCTGTTTCTCCGAGCGACTTCTGTTTACCCGAATTGATACAGCGTTCCGAAAACTTTCCGTTTCCGAGCTCGACTCCCCTTTCCACCGGTCCTGGTGCGCCCTGTAACCCGTCGCGACGCCTCAGCTTCTTCGATACTTCCGGTCCGCGACGCGACATCCGCGAATCGTGATGTCCGCCTGCGTCTTAGGATCGAATTAATCCCGCCTGTGTACTCGAATACGAATCGTTCGCGAGTCTTTATTTCTCTCTGTGATTTTTTTTTCTTTTTTCTCTTTTCTGCTCTTTGATTTCGGCCGCGCAGAGTCACGTAACGTCTCGCGTTAATTGCCTCTCTCGGCNTTTTTTTCTTTTTTCTCTTTTCTGCTCTTTGATTTCGGCCGCGCAGAGTCACGTAACGTCTCGCGTTAATTGCCTCTCTCGGCTTTATCGTCTCGCGATGTCCGCTCGTCGTTTAAAAGTGGACCCAGGTGCTGCGAACATTTGGAGCTCGGCTCGGGTAATGCTCGATTAAAGATTAGAATCGTAACGAAGACGCGTCGATGCGCCGTTTCTACCGAGTACTTGGACGAGGATGATCGTTTTTCTACGTAACAGTGATAGAGTAAACCGACATCTCCATTGCGCTGTAATACTTCCTATATTCTACTTTCTACGTGTGGTACTCTTCTCTATAGTATCCTAGAATAGCCCAACAGTAATGGTAACTGAGAGACTTTTGACTAATGTGTATACATATACATATCTATATTACACTTATATATATATTTAAATCCCGTATCTCGTACTGGTGTTGGATGATTGCCTAGCTCATAGTACATAGTTAATTTCCAAGATTTCCAGTTTTATTATTCGTAATGAGTAAACAAGCCTAAACCGCTGCATTAGTTTTCACTAGAACTTAGCCTAACGTCTTTAGACCTCTTCTTCTTTTTTTTTCCTTTTTTTTTATTATTTCTCTTTCTCTATCTCTCTCTCTTTCTCTCTTTCTTCGAAGCAGAAACGTAACCGCGAGAGATTCGCGTGTACGATGCGTGTATACGTAACTGTATATATATATCGTATACGTAGCATGGAGGAGGAAAGCTTTTTTCGAATCATTTGCGAAACGCTCGCGATTCCCGTCCGTCGGAAGGGAAGGAATTTTTGCATTTCGTCAAAAGGAGAAGCGAACATGGCCGAGCGCGAATCGCGGCCTGGTAGTCCCAGGACTTATCTCTCGCTCGCAAATTTTCGGCAGATTTCCGATCGAACGGGTGCATGCGTTGAGATTCGATGTCTGTAGTTCTAGTGAAAACTGAGAACGGTGAAAGAAAGAAAAGCTTTTCCTTGGTCGCGCGACCCATAGCCACACGAGCGTGCCAACAGTCGATGAAGAGCCTCGATTCGATCCGATTCCATCCGGTTCCGAGCGTCGTCTCGCTGCTCGCTCGCGGATCGCGTGCACGCGTGCAATTCCATCCGGGTTTCTCGCGCGAGAATCGCTCGCGACCGTGTGGTCACCCGATCCTCCGGTTCTCCGCTTGCGACTAGGAGGACACCGTGGCGCGTTCTCGGACACGGTCCGTAAGGTGAACGTCAGCCTCCGTGACGCGATACGCGGCGCGATTCGTCGCGAGGTACGTTCTGTTCGTCGCCTTTGCACCGGCTATGGGTCACACACTTTGTACCGCGTGAAACCTTGGCTAAATTCGGGTCGAGTAATCGCAAAAGAGAGGAGGGCAGACGTCTGGGACAGGACTGTTGCCGAGACCGATGACGAAGACTACCTCGAAGATGCAGTCACCTAGGGGCGAGTAATCTACCATCTACCTAAACCTACTGTCTCTTAGAAACGTCGTCGTATATACAGTGGTTTTTTATTATTGTTATATTTTTCTTATTATTATCATTATTATTATTATTCTTGTTACACATTATTCATAGTAATGAGATCTAGCCATGACCACGACGGGATGATCGTTGGTTGATGTAACGAGGGTAGTATTACACGACACGGCACGACGTTGGCCTCGCGAAGCGGAGAAGCGGTATCCGGCCGTCCGTGACAGACGAATCGCGGGCTCCGTTGCATCAACAGTCGTATCAATCCTCCCGTGGTGGTAGGAGAACGTAGAGAACTTAGAGAAATCGAGCTGAACGGATATAAATAGCCTCTGGTTAGAAGCAGTGAGTAGTAAAAGAGATTCGTTGTCAACTTGACTTTTGTAATTTAACGTTTTAAGTAATTGATCTAGTTAGAGTATAAGGTTGCCAACTGAGACGTTTTTCCGCGGAATTGATCACCGTTCAGTGCAGCTTCTAGAGAGACACATAGGTCCCGTTTTCGCCGGTTTGACCGTGTCACGGAGAAGACATACGCGAGTCCCGCGCGAAACAAGGGTAGTTGGCAGCCTTAGCGGTGTTTAGGCTATACTAGTCAGAATTTCGAAGTTAAAATAGAACACGTCGACCGACCGTAAACAGTATCTTTATTCGTTGAAAGAGAATCTTTAAGTGTCGTCTCAGTTTGATTAAATGGTTATAGACACAGTAGAGTACGAAGAAAGGCGAGCTCGAGGGCGGTGGTCGCTGAATCTAGTGACGGCCCTCTAGGTCGCCTGTCCATAGTTCATAGAACGACTTGATAGAACAGTAGATTAGTGCGTAGATAGTATGAGAGTGAAACCTTTCTTTTGTGTGTCGTGTGTATATCCGCAGATTTTTAACTGTCCGTATCTTTTTAATACGTATTATATATATACATATTATATTGTTATCCTTTTCTATTGTACTGACCAAACCCGCTGTATCTGCGAATAGTAATTTTTTGGATACGTTTAGCACTTGGATACCTGTTACATACCTCGAACCGTTGTTACTGTTTTTTACATACCGTTGGAGTTTACTTGACTAGTCTGTTAGAACGCTAATTATCTTAGTTAACATTAGCCGAGTGAGACACAGTTTTGACGCGTACGTAGTACTTAGAGAGTTTCGACGTTGAAGATACTCGATTATATACTTTTCACCACTGTTTTTATGCCTTTATCCATACTGTTCGAAGGTTCACGATTATTATCGGTATATATTCGTTCGTTGAATTACGTGTGTGTAGTTTAGGATGTGCAGATTGAACCATGTTAAAATTGTTCCCTTTGTTGACGCTTCGCGTTCTCGTCGCTGCACGAGGACTACGCAACCAACTAACAGCCCGCTGTTAATCAACTTATTAACCATCGACGTCACTGTTGATCGAGCGCGTGATTCGTCCAGTGTGTTGCTTCGTCGAGGCTGTACGCTTGAACATTTTTCAGGGTAACGAGGGTGCTTTTTCGCTGCACGAACGATCGAGTCGCGATCGCTGAACGCTTAAATCATGCATTAATAATGGTAAACGATGCAATCACGTTGCGTTACGTTCAGACGCGATAATCGCCTACTAAATACGCCACTTTCATTTTCTTCCCTTCACCTTTCTCCTCTCTTCGTCACCCCTCGTTCGTCTCCCTTCCCTGTTCTTTCGCGCGAGACGTCGCCGCGTACGGAACGATCTCGCGGATTTCAGCAACGAATTTCACCAACGAATTTCAGCAACCCGGAGTCTCGTTAATCGCACCGTCGCTCTCCCACCCTCTCCCTATCGTTTCGTAACGCCGCGTCATATTTATTCTTCCGCCGCCTGCATTACCAACAAACGCCCCCGCCTCGTCCCGCGCCGATATTTCAAGAAGACGTATTTTATCAGTGGCCCCGAGATATGTATCTTCCGCCACCCAGCCCTGTCCGAGGAGAACGAATCGGTGCTCGTGCTAGCGCTACGCCCGCGATACGTACACAGAAACGTATAGAAATATTCCGGCGGTGAGACACGTGCATTTTATTGCTCGCTCTAAGGATCGCCGGGCATCGCATCGATCCTCCGGGATAGTTCCGTTCTTCCCGAATGTGTAGCCAACCAGACAGCTCGTTTGATTTCCACTCTTCGGTTTAGCAAGATATCCGCGAATCCAATATTCATTCGACTCGAGGAACTCCGTGAAATTTCCATTTTCGCCCGGCCAGCTCCAAAACAATCCGACCCGTCGCCATTTATACGACTTCCTCTCCTCGGTCGCTCTCGAATTCTCGGATTGTGGAAAAAGAGGGAAAGAGGAAAAAGGGTTTGGGAGGGAGGGGAAAAAAGAGGAAAGAGGAACGGGAGTGAAAATAAAAGCAGGAATTATTCCCGAAATCCGTTCGTCTCCCGCTCTCGCGTCGATATTTCATCCAATTCGAGGCATCGATTCGAACGGGAACAGCAACAGAAGCCACGCGTATCGCTGCCTCGAGCAGCCCGAGTCAGCGTTTTAAACGGATCGAAGAATTAATCGACCTGTGCCAGACGACACGGGGTTGGCCGTTGCTGGCCGAAATCATTCTCCTGTCAGGACGTCACAGTTTCCTTGCTGGCCGATATTTCATATCCCACGAGTGGATTTCGCGGTGCAAAACCGCTTCCCTCCCGTTATCCAGACTCTCGATCGTATCTACGTCAGCTGGAGATACACTCGAAATAGATGAACTCTTGGCCTAGATCTTTATGCGTCCGTCGTTTCGATGAAAGCGATCGAATCCTCGCGGACGGCTAAGAATTTCGTTTCCAGATGTTGGCGCGCGCACCGACGTGCCTAGCGTCCTCTTGGCCCCCCGCGCTTTTCCATCGCGGCCATTTTTGGCCACGTCGAGCCCCGCGGCTTCGTCGAAAGCTCGTGNAGAAGCTCCGAGCCACAGCCGTCTATACGCGTCGCGGCTCTCTCTTCTCTTTCTCTCTTTCTTTCTTCTATTTTTTTTTTCTCCTTCCTTTTTCCCTTTTTTTTCTCTCTAACGAAACGTCCGATAAACGTCTGCGGGCGAAGTTTCCCGGTTCATTCGTCACCGGGCCCTGACAGCGCTCCGATTTTCGTCCTTTCCTTCTCTCGCGTCTCCGCCTCTCTTACGCTCTACGCCCTCTCAAACTTTCACCCGGTTCCATTGTTCGGCTGTTTGGATCGGGTTCGATGTGTCCTTATCGCGAGAGGCGTACCATACGTGTTATCGATTGGCAGATTCATTCTGAACCTCCCTCACGATGTGGAGAATCACGACTCGATTCTGACACACTGGGACTGTCGGCTCGGAGTTTCGTCGTTTTATTTTCGCCATTAGCTCGAAAATATGCTCGAGATCGTCGGGTATTTCCGAACCGTCCGCGAACTAAATTTACGAAAAAATCCGTTATTTTCCAATCGGAACGGGGATGAGACATGCTCGGACTTGGCGCGGAAGCACGTTCCACGGCGATCGAATCTTCACGCAGCAATAACCTCGATCTTACAATCTCCGTTGCATTACGTATTCTACGCTTCTACGAGCGAGGATGCATCACGTAGCCCTCCGGAATCGAACCGAACTTCTTTAATCCGATATCGGTTAATCGGATCGCCGATGGCGAATTTTCTCCGATCCCGTTCTTCGAATTCCTTCCGAAGATCCGGGACTAAACATCTCGGGAAGAAATCAGCCCGGAATGGCGCATTATCTCTCGAATTCGCCATTTTCTCGAGAGTAATCCAGTGTATCGCGTTGTCGAGGCGTTCTGGCCACGCACGCTATTTCCATTTATAGCCGAGGATACGAGGATGGAAAAAAGATACGAAGTGGCGTAAATCGTCACGCGATAGAGACACGCGGCGGCGAATATTCCTCTGTAGCCTAGCAGTGGCTCGAAACTTCCGGCCAGAGGCCGACCGTGCCCGATAGAGACAAGCCACACCATTAAGCTGCGTGATACCCCATACAAATCACGTCGATCCGCGATTTATGGTCCGTTCACCCCCTCACGCTATCGCGTTATCAGTCCCGCCGGTTACGGTTCCTGAAACGAGATTCCACACTCCGGGAGAGCTCTGTTTTCACGCTGCCCGAGCGCGATTCTTTCCTCTTGCGTTAACGCGCCGTCTGCGAGCATTTTTCGCGCGATCCTCCGCGTTTTCCCGCGTCGAACACGCGATTACGTCGATGTCGGATCAGCCACGTCGTTATTTTTTTCCGTTATCGAATCTTTCGAGAAATTAGATACTCGTTTGTTCCTTAGTTTTGATCCCTTTCTCTGTTCGTTTTATTTTATTCTTCTTTTTCTTTCCCTGATTATTTTTTTGTTTTTGGGAGATACACGGGAATTTTCGGAATCGTGCGGCAATTTATCGATTCCCGTGACCGAGTAGCTTCCAGGAATCGTCCATCCATTTAATTACCGCGAGAAATCTGTTTACAGCGTCTCCTTCGATCCCCGCGAGGCTCGCGATGTTTCATTTAGCCTGCCGTAGACTCGCTAACCATTTATCTGTGCTCGGAGCCACTAACCCAATTAACCTGGAGCTGGCTTTAGCGACGTATCGTAATGTTTTGCGTAGAAACTTTCAGCTGCCACCATCGATCTCTTCTCGCGTTTATTCTCTACTTTCGATGCTTGCGTTTAAATTATCCTCCGCGTTTAAATTATCTCCCCTGGAGAGCGGACCGGGGGCCGTTGCTTCCTGGAGCGAACGGGAATGAAAGAAAATTGATTTGTCGCGTAATCGCGTGCCCCCTTCTACAACGCGATCTCAAATCGGACTCTATCGATCCGGAAATTTTCAAAAACCATCGTCATCGAGTTTCCAGTCGGTTGAGAACGCGAGACAACGTCGATTAACGTGCTCGAGCATGCATAATTCAATTTAAACGAAAAAATCCAGCCCGGCTGCACGCTCGGCACATAAATACATATACCATTGACAGATCGGACATTTTCTTTCATTTCCACCCCTTTTCGAAGCTACAACCCAGCCCACTTGTCCAAAGCACTCCGGTACCATCCTGATTTATTTTTCATCCTGTTTACCCGATATCGATGACGATTCGCCCCTAGTATCCCCCGGTATC
Organism: Euglossa dilemma; assembly: GCA_002201625.1. Classification (NCBI taxonomy): domain Eukaryota; kingdom Metazoa; phylum Arthropoda; class Insecta; order Hymenoptera; family Apidae; genus Euglossa; species Euglossa dilemma. Next base: position 2,617,171 of record NIJG01000033.1, on the reverse strand, counting down.
CAGGCAAATTTCGAATCAACCGACCACCGCACCGCCAACCACCCCCCTTCGAACGCGTTCGGCGAACATAAATCCAACGTCGGCCACCATTCGCCGGTGTGTGTATTCCCATTTTCGTCGGCCCGTCTTTTCTCCGCGTTCCCGTCCATTCTTTTCTCGCTTTCCGCGCGTTACGCCAACGCGACGGGTCCGCCTTTACGCCACGGCCGACTTTAAACCATTTACCCGTCGCCCTTTGTGCGATATTTTTTTTTCTCCCCTCCCTTTTTTCCCTTTCTTTTTCCATTTTTTTTTCTCCCCCCACTCCCTCGTCTTCGTCTTCCTCCTTTTTTCTTTGATTCCGAACGGGCAAATGCCAGGGGCAGCGTAATGCGCGCGCGTAGGCGCCGTGTTTATTTCGCGGAAAAGCGAGCCCGTGGAAAAAATGGCGGAGCGCCGTGACGTCAGAACGTCCGCATTCATCGCGAGGCACAAAACGCGTCGGTGTTTGTTTAACCGGTTTTAAAGGATCTCCGATTTTTCTGCCGGCCGTTCTTGCGATGAAAATTCACCACCCTATTTTTTTTTCTTCTTTCTTTTTTCCCTCCCTTTCTTTCACCGCCGCCGCCTCCTCCACTTTCCCTCGGCTCCTTTCGTCCCTCGAAACGAGACCCGCGTTATCGAACGCGCGGAAGCAGTTAACGCGCGAGGATTTCTCGCAATCGTCGTGGCACATTTCGCGGGATCGTTCGTATTTATCGCGATTGTCGTTCGAGTATTCGCCGACGCGGCCTTTCGTTATTTCTCACTATCCAGTCTCGCGTAACGTCATTCGCGCGGTCTTCGTTTCCTCGACCTTCTTTTTAATCGTTCTTACCTTTCCATCGCTATTTTTTTTTTTTCCTTTTTTTTCTCTCGATTCATTTCTTTAGTTTTCCAGGAGTAAGTTTGTAACAAGTTGGTCGAGTCTAGTCACTCGGACGTTATTGGTTTAAAGTATGAGAGCATCGAGTTTAGAGATGGTTCTGTTGCGAACATTGTACATTCTTTGAGTAATTATTTAGTTGTCGTATCGCTACCTTACGCTGTTGCTGTAACGAATTTTAATCCCGATGTAATTTCCGTAATACATTTAGAAGCTTTAGAGACCCCTTAGAGTATCATCGAGTGTTCGTTTCTGAATTTTCGGCCTGGCCTAGACAGTCGCGCGTTCTGTAAATAATGATTAGTCAGCCGCGGATTAAGCCTGATCGATGAGCGTTATCGAGCCGGCCTAGTAACAAGGACTCGTACTTTGACCCAGTAGCGTAAACCGAAATTTACACATGGTTATTTTCGCGAACACCCGAATCACGCGTAGGTGTACCAAGCGAGGACCCACCATTGCCGACGATATTTCTCCGTTTTATCTCGAACAACCTCAGCAGCGGAATTTTTGCCAAGATTATTTTTATTTATTTACCACGCCACCACACCTATCGTCCCCGTTTTTTTTGTTTTTTTCTCCCACATTCTCAGCTTTCTTCTTGTTCTTTATTAATGTCAGGAGTGCCGGCAGTGTACTACCACGGAACCGGAAGCGAGAACGCAAGCCGCGCGTATACGGAGACACCGATGCAACACGTCCAACGGACTGCGCTCCGGAAGAAATGTATGAAGTCGACATTCACTTTGGACTGTGGAAAAACACGCCTTCTTTCCCCTTTCTGTCTGTCTGTCCGTTTGTCTTCGCTTCTCTGCGAGTCTCCTCGCGAGACTCTACCGTCTCTTTGCTTCACCATTTCTCTCTCTCTCTCTTTCTCTTCGACTGTCTCTCTATATCTCGCTGTTCTACTGTCTCTCTTCGTTCATCTCGTCTCTCCCCTTTCTCGCGGCATCGCGAAACATCGATCATTATCGTTACAGTTTATCGCTGCCATGAAACGCAAACGTTTCGTCGATGGTCCCACCATTTTCGTTCACCGGCGAGCGTGTTCGGGGTCTGGAACGTTTCTGTTCCGCGTCATTGATCGGGGATTCATACATTTCTGCCTTGGTCGGTCCCGCGAGCGAGAAATAACAGCGGCGGCGAGACGCGTCGATCCGACGGGGTGGTTTTGCGCTATCGTAACCCGCGCCACCCCCAATCGATAGCCATAGGTTCTATTATCGCAAATATTTCACCGATACTCGGTAACTCGTGCGACGCGACCACGTGCCATTTTCTTTCTTTCTCTCTCTGTCCCTTTTTCATTTCTCTTCTCTCTTCCACCTTATTTCGCGCGTCCCGCGAGTGTTTCCAGGCGAATATCGCGACACGGACGAAAGGGGAAAAGGGATGGTAATCGTATGGTAGGAATGGACGCGGGGTATTAGACCAGGTTGTTGCAACACGCGTCGCATAGCCTCGTTCGGATGCAGACCCGCAGCGTGTGCGGGGTGTAACGACGAGTTAGCGATAGCATTAGCAACGTGGATCGTTGCGGTCGGTGCGAGGGAAAAAGGGGTCCGGCGTGGCTAGAGAACGAAAGAAAGGAGAGAACGTTTAATCCGGGGATCGCGAAAGAGTCACGACGCACGAAGGAAAAACGTGCTCGCTCGATCGTCGCACGGCGTACAGAGAGGATCAGCGACAAAGCAACACACACGGAAAAATCACGTCTCTCTGTCTTCCTTTCGGCCGTCACTTTGGCGTCACACGATGTCTACTCTACTTCTTTTTTTTCCTTTTTTTTTCTCTTTTTTTTTGTGTTTCAACTCTCTCTCTCTCTCCTTTTAATCAGCCACAGACAGTGCTGTCCTCTCTCACCCGCTGCCGAGCGGCGGCAAAACGAGAGCAGCGAGAGCGCGCATACCCGCGTATATGCCTCGAAGTGCGGAGCAGTTGTGATCAGAGTTTTATGTTTCAGTGGATCTTACCAACGGACAGCTCACCCCGAACAACAATACGCCCTTGCTCACGCAAGCTCTTTCTGGTACGTCTAAAGTTTTCCATTCTTTTCGGCTTCGTTCCTACTATATCGCTTTCTTGATTTGTCTCGCATCGTTGAAGGGCCTTCGGGAGTTTGCGCTCGCGCCGTGTGTCAAACACGCGCGTCGATTCCTCCTCTGTGCACACACGAGAAACGCGCACGGCCGATAGGTTCGCTGGGAACGACGCACGGTTTCCGATTCTTGATAGCTTTTCATTATCGAGTCACGCGATAGAGCGAAAAGCAATACGAACGAGAGAGAGAGGAGAGGGTGGGGGTGGATAACGACGATAGAGCAGCCGTGCTTCTTAGCACGAGGCCTTCGTGATTGTTAGATCGAGACGTTACGATATAGCCAGACGGGATCCGGTATTACGACGCCGCTTGCAACGGGACTTGGAACTCGTGTAATTCAATCCTCTTTCGTGATTCGATTCTCGAGCTTTAACAGAAACAAGCTTTGCATTACGCCGTAATGGCAAATTGCAAGGCTGCTCCCGGCTCCTTCCTATACTTTGAGCGGTGAACGCGCTCGTCCCCGCTCGTGAAACTCGCGCCGAAGGTTAACCGTGAATACGATTACCGCGGACGAGCGATTCCATGCTAGACGAGAGACGTTGGGCCCGCCGCTGGTTCGTCCACAGCTATTTCGACATACGTGGCCGTGCCGGTGCATGATGCATCGAGAGACACTCGAGTTTTTCACTTTTTTCTTACCGTTCGACCGACTCCGCTTTTACTTGGCCAATCTTCTGCATGACTTTTCTATCTGCGAATGATCTCTGTTTGTCAGTTTTATATATGTGCGCGTTCAAGCTTCTTCTCAGATTCTCCACTTTCCTTACGCATTTTTTCTATGTAAGTGCCAGGCGAGAGTTGCTCACAGATGGAACCATGATCTCTTGGTCAAGGATGATCCATGCTGCGCATCTTCCAGCGACGAATAATCTCCGCTTACATACGAAGAATGTACACTAAAACGAATACTAATACTCGTACTAATTCCGATTCGTCGTTGGGTATGAGGGAGGAGAAAATTCGAATCGTCGGCGATGCTCGGGAAAATTCTTTTCGCGACGTTTTATCGCGATAACGGATGCTGAACGCGAAACGATAGAAATGGAAATGGGAGCGAATGCGCGAGAAGAGTTACAGCGATGGCGTAATTAAATCGTCGTTCGTTTCGTTGGCGAATAAAATACGCGCCGGACACGAGGGCGTCTTCCGATGGATAATCGGCCAATCGAAGTGTCCCGGTCGAGTAGAATAAATCAAACGCGCAATTATCCGGGGAGCGGTTCTTCTAAACGAGCAAAGAAAAATCCCGTCGCAATCGCGCCGGCATTCTTTCTCAAGAATCCGCGCTAATTTCTTGGAAATGGCCACGGTTCCGGCCGCCTTTCACGGCACACACGCGGTGAAAGGACTTTCTCTTCTTAGCTCGCGAGGGGGTGGCGAAGCAATCCAGACAGCGGGGAAGAAAAGGCGGCGCGGAATTCTGAAAAGTGTCACACATGTAGGGCGGCTGGATGCCGGCAGCGAAATACACCGACTCCAACCCTTTTTATTTTTTTATTCGCTCTCGCTCACTCTCACCCTCGCCTCCTCCTCTCTCTCTGCCACCGGTCGCAGAATCTGGCCTGATCCGCCTGCTCCGCCCCTGTGCCGTCCGCAATCTCCTCTCAAATAAATCAAACTTTTGAATCGCGCCCACCCTCCCCCACCCAGGCTCCGCATCGACGAACCCGGCCACCGGCAGAAAACTTTGTAACCGGCCGCCATTGTCAAGAGTTTAAAAGCTGAATGGGGTTTTAGATTGTACATCGAGCGCTTTCGGTTTGTCATACTCCGCCCTCCGCCCTTTTCTTCCGCCGCGAGTTTCGAATTCTTCGCGTTCTTCCACCCCCTCTGCGGAATCTCTTCGTCATCTTCGTCCTCCACTTGCAGCAACTCGCCTGCGTTCCGCAATCTCGTAGTGATTCTTCTTCGCCTCTCACCTCTTCTTCCACACTCTTTCTCTCTCTCTCTCTCTCTCTCATCGAGGATTCTCGTTCAACGACACCAGAGTTCCATACTCGGCTAATCGAATCTACGAGTCAGGATCATCACGGGGTAGTTTCTTGTCCTTAAAAATAACTTCGATTTCGAGTATTCGATGATATACCGCGTGTAATGCCAGTCGCTGTTGAGAAAAGACAGGCGCGAGAGCGATCTCCGGTCCATTAATCTCTTTAGTCGTCCCGGCGAGCCGGCTGGCGCGCGAGATTCGGGNGCAGCTTTTCGAGCCGATGCGTGGATGACAAGTTGGCAATTTATCCCCTGGCCACGGGGCGCACAATTCCCGGGTATATTTTAGCCTGTCGGGCGTGGTGGCTGCTAATAGGAAGAGGAACACGTATAGCTGACGAATGACCCGTGGAGTCCTCGAGATCGAGCGCGTCGTGGTTTTCTTTCCTATCCCTCGTTATTTCGAGAGACTCGAGCGGATCGTTGCCCGCGTACTTTTGGCCAATTAAGCGTTATCCAGCTCTGGTTGTGCATCGGTGTCGCTGTGCCAGTTCCGTTCTGCCCCTCGAGTGGCTATTATCCCGCGAGTCGATCGCTCTTTGCTCGACTTTCCTATCCTGTTTACCACCGGATGCCGCCGCGGATTTTCTTCCCTCGTCCTTGCACTCTCTTGTCTCTTCGTTTCTCTTTCTTCTCGTTCCGCACGTTTCGTTCGATCTTGTTGCGTTCGCTCGTAACCGAGCCGATATCGCAGAGAAGACGAAACGAGAATCCGGAGCGAGATCGTTCCACTCGCGGAAAACGCGTACTCGTTTTGGAGATAAAAAGCACGTGCTAGAGGATTCTTCTTTGTGCGTTGGTCACGGTTACTCTCTCGCGCGATTGCGTCGCTTGTCCCAGTGACGCGTGCAGCGTATTCTCCGTTGTTCCATTACGCGCAAAGCTGTCTTGTAATCCGCTTATTGAGTGTCCCCTTTTATTTGCTTCTTCCACGTTTCACGCGCGTCGCGATTATTTGTCTCCGCCAGTGGCCATGCCGCTGTGCTACCCTCTCTCTGTCTCGTCTACACGCTCTTTGTACTTTGTGTCGCGCGTCTTTGTCCACGCGTGTCACCGATTCCTCCTCGTTTTAACCGACAGAACCGGAAGCGCCGACGATTCGATTCCTGTTCTCTTTCCCTTTCTTCAAAGGATACGAGTTTATTTCTTTCCCCTTTTCATCCCCTTTTCATCCCACAGTTTTTTTTTTCCTCTTTCTTTTGCGCCAGCAGCGCGTCGCTTGCTAATTGAGATGTTTCTACTGCGGGATACACACGTGTGTAGCGGAAGTTGTCGCGGAGTTGTTGGTATTGCGAAGCGAGTTATCAGCGATGCTAAAGATACCCGATAGTTTCTGCGAGGTTATGTAACGACGCAGTGACACTGCGATGGTTGACGTGTTCGTTCGGAGAACATAGAGCTGTCGAAGAGAAGAACTCGCTGCGAATGGTTTGAACGAATAAGTTAATCAACGTATTTGTCTTTCTAGCATGCTGTCACGAATTCTTCAGTCATGTATGATGTATGATGTTTCGCACGCGCTTGTTCGATTATTCCAAAAACAATCGGATCGAATTGTCACGTTTAGAAGAAAAAGATCGTCTCGTTCGATGGCTAAACTCTGTGTCGCGTTATTCCGCGAACTTCATTGGCCGAAATGTGTAATTATGCGTAAAAAAACCATACAGGAGTCTCGCACACGTTCCACGAATCCCTCTCTGTCATGCTTTTCAGTGTTGTACGAATTTTCTTTTGCCATGTGTCATATTTCTGTATCTGTGAAAACTGTCTCTTCCTACTCTAAATGTTTCCACGTACTCTAAACGACTGATCGAACCGTCCCCGTAACACACGCTATAGTCACGTCCAGAACCGCACAGCAGGCTGCAACAAAAACCAGAATCTACATACACGCACTGGAAGCTTCTCCAAATCGGCCATCGAACCCGCGAATCCGATTGTTTTTCCTTCAAAAGGAATCAGAGCCGCGAGAATAGCCGTCTGACCGAGTCCATTTCCGGCTCGTTTCACGTTCAATTCGCGCGGTGCCTCGTTCGATCGCTTCCACCTCGTCTCGGATCGGTCGCGCTGTGTCACGCTCGACCTGTGTTTATTCATCGTCGCGTGGACTCGGGTGGACGTCGGAAGAAATTCGACGGAAATTCGAAAGAAATTCGAAGGAAATTCCGTTCGCAGTTATCGGTTAACGTTTCGCGGCCGCGAGAGAGGAGGAGACGCCGGCAGCACGGCTAATTGGTGGTGCAGCGCATGGGGAATGTTAAAAATGACGGCGCGTTCGTTGCAGTGATGAACAACTACCAGGCGGCCGCAGCGCAGGC
>NIJG01000033.1:2554608-2606309 GCA_002201625.1 Euglossa dilemma | reverse complement strand
TATAAATATAAATATAAATACAAATATAAATATAAATATAAATAATAAAAAATATAATTATTATACGCGTAACACGTTCGCACCCGGGAAGAGAGCGTCTCCCTTGTTGGGCTTTCGAGTTTTTTAGACGTGTAGCAGCGGAGTGAAAAAAATAGAAATGGCGTATAAGGAATTTTCGAGGAGCGCGAGTCGACGACACGGAGGAGCACCCGACACGAATGTGCGAAAGGGGTGGTCGGGTGGGAGATTTAGGAGACGAGACGACGAGGGCGCTAGGCAGGCCAAGAGTGGGCTTCGCCCTTTTTCTTTGTTTCTTGCGCGCGCGTGTCCGCCACTTCTCAGCGTGCTCTTTGCCGACTGAATGCCGGAATGGCACTTCTCTCTCGCCCCGGCGTCGTCGAAGCACTTTTCCCTTTTCCCGGGTGTGCAACGAGGGAGAAAAGAGGACGAATAAAGCACGGAAAGAGCAAGGAGGGGGAGGTTGCGTACATAGACGTAGACACGCGTGTTACACGGATGACGTGACGCTGTTTGCATTGCTTATCGTGCGAGGGATGAAAAGGAAGAGAAAAGAGAAAGAAAGAGAGAGAGAGAGTGAGGGGGTGGAAAAAAATGAAGGAAGGAGAAAACGCGGGGGCTACGAGCTGAGATCGACGGATTGGAACTCGCGAGGCTCTATGTAAGTTAGACGAGCGGAGAGAACAGGGAAACAATGAGGGAAAGAGGAAGAGTGGGAGAGAATGCGACCTGCTTTTAAGATGATGCGTATCGATAAGGGAAGAGATAGTCATCCAGCGCGAAGGACGCTGTTCGCGATAAAAGAAGAAAGAGAAAAAGAGCATTAGATATACAGGGTGGCGAGTAGGAGAACGCTATGCCCCGAGCGTTGTATCGTCGAAAGTCTGGCCTCATCCAATGCCGAAACGATGACCGTTGAATTTAATCGGCTATTGTATAGCTGTCCAATCGATTACTTGCATTAACCTCGGTACATACATACATATTACACGTACGCGAATTATTGTATCATTGATTTACCATAATGGCGTATATGCATGACCCTATAGAGGAGCCGGCAAGGGAAACACAAGCAACGTTCACCGACACGCATTTCACACAGGCTCACTGTATACGTACATAAGACACTTACACGCGCCTACGTACACGTACAGAGATATCCGGTTCGAACACGATATAATATACGCTTTCACACGCGTCGGCGGCTTTTTAAACGAATTATCCTAACACGCGACTATACACGCATATACAGAGACAAACGTATACACACGCACATACACACAGCATACGCAAACACGCTCGCGCAACACCAGGATGAACCATACGCAAACCATCGAGTTAAGGAAAACGAGATGCATTAAAAGAAAAAAACAAAGTAAATATATATATATATATACACATACGCGTGTATGCAGTTATTATACCGTGCGTCCGTATATGTACAGAACGTTAGTTAGTGGCGAGATTGCGAATCGCCAATTCGATGCGACAGTGCGTGAGTAAAAGCGGAAATGAGAGTAACGCGTTCGATAAGGATGACATTTCGACGCGAAGCGAGATTGTGCGTCTCTATATATCCCGGATGTGTGCGAGAAAGAGTGGGAGAGAACGTGACGATCGTGTGTGCGGGAGAACGAGAGAGAGAGAGAGAGAGAACGAGAGAGAGAGAAAGCGAGAGAGAGAGAGAGTCATTAAATCTGTAAGATTTTCGAACACGGTCATCTTAAAACGCCATTTGCGAGTTAAGGGGAGAAGAAAACGAGAAGATTGTAAAATTTACGCGAGCCAGCGTGGAAAGACGTAAACGCGAGAGGACGTTAATAATTGCGTATCGTAGCCTTAATCGCGGAATTAACATTGAACACCAAATAATATCCTTGCGTTTTTTCGCGCTTCGAAGTGTTTCGCTGATCAGACGGGCAAAGGCCGCGCGAACGGAGATGCTCCATCCGATTATTCGATAATTGGTCTAGGTTAAAATGTCTTTGATATCGTACGGGAAACAGGGAGGTATTATTTTCTTCGTTTCGTCTTCGGCGCACGTGATATTTTACGAAACCTTGCCCAGCCCTCGAGGAAGGTGTTCGATTCGTAAAGCTCCAGCGGTAAATCTCGCGACGCTCGGACCTCCCTGCTTTCGGAAGGGAAGACCAGAAGAAAAGAAAAGAAGCAAACGAACAGAGAGACAAGGAGAACCGTCGACGTGAAGTAAACTCATTCCGCGGGCTAATGTAATTCGTCTTCTGTTTGATATAATGTCGCTGATCAATGCTGTTTTCGTACGATACTCTATTATTGCTATTATTCAATTCGTCAAGCGAGAGTCAACGAGCGATTAATTAATTCTAATTATCACCAAAATCGACGGATATACGTGCGACAATTCTAGATACGGTTATTATTGTATTCAACAACAGGGTAAAAACAAAGAACAAAGAAAAAAAAAAGAAAAAAAAAAAAGAATTTTTCGAGGAATAAGGGATGACTTTGAATTGGGACGCGTGTCACGTCGAACGGCGGCCATTTTGTTTTCCTGCGCGCGGGCGTGCGTGCGCACGACGAGAAAAAGAGAATTCGAGAAGAAAAAAGAAAAAAGAAAAGAAAAGGCGAAAGACGAAGAACGAATGAACAAACGAGTCAATTCTTACGAACGTTAGCAATACTACGTCATGACCACAAAGGATAAAAACGAGTAAACTAATAATCGCGGATAAACTTACTTGCATTCTTAAGTTGGTGGCGCGTACACGCGTGACGGGTGATCCCGCTCGTTCTCAAGCAAAAAAGAAGAAAAAAACGAAAAAAACGAACAAAAAAATAAAAAAGGAAAAAAACGAAAAAAAAGCATAGGAGAAAGAAACGAGGGAAGGACGAGGGAGATAGGAATGAAACGCGAAACGCAAACGAATCACCATCCCCGGACGAAAGGAAGCGTACGGTGAAACGAACTACGGTCGCGTGTATCTTCAACGCTGCAAATGCCGATTTCTTGCAAGCGAAACAAAATGGTAGCTGCTTCGTTGCGCCCCAGGATTAACGATAAACGCATGTGTAAAAGAAAAAGAAAAAAAAAATGAAAATATAGAACTATACGCATCGGACCAAACCAGCTGGTATTCAAGCGATTCGATAATTCGGAAATAATTAGGATAAAAGACCGTCGAGCGCGGGAAAAAAACGAAATATACGTATAGACCCGGGAAAAACAGATAATTGGTACTGTATCACGGTAGACCGTACGCTACGTACAGGGCGATGCTGCTTTCAGACGAATGCAAGAAACGAGCACGCAGAGACGAGCGTTTCGTCGACGATGTTCTATTCCCAGTTTTTACGTTTCGATTCTGGCAAAGTTCGTTTTTCGAAGGTTGCGCGAAATCACGCGGTTTTAGCGAACGAGCCGCGGCATAATCCGGGCGAAAAACACTGGGTGAAGCGTGCACCCAATGGACACAGCTTCGCGAGCACCTTCTGTTGCCTTTATTCTTTCGTTACGTTCGTTGGATCCGGCGGCAGGTAAAATGAGTTAAACTAGCGTTACACGAACGCGTCGAACGCTTCGCGTATCGTGAATCCGCGCTAATTGTTCAAATAGACGAAGAGTTGGACATTGTGCGGTGGAAAAAGTGTAGTGAGAGATAGAGAGAGAGCGAGAGGAAGAGCGAGAGGAAGAGCGATAGAGAGAGAGAGAAAGAACGAGAGAAAGGAAGAGAAAGAGGGTGAAAGAAAGAGTGCGAGGAAGAGAGAGAAATACGGGAAACACATACACGAGAACATAAGCACCAGCTCAAAGAACGTAAAATATAATGAGATTCGTCATACGTAGGTTTAAGGGACGCTGACGCGCGAGATCGCAGCAGATGGGCAGAATTAAGAAAACGTAGAAAGCATACACACACACACAGGAAATAGAGAAAGAGATGACAGTCATAATTAAGTGTACAAGTTGTAACTTTTCGCAGTTAGGGTGAAAGGCGTGCCGAAAGGACCTTGGGTTCCTGAGGATGATCATTTTTCCAACTTTACGTTCCCGGACATGTAATATCAACGTTGACGATTCGTTTTGAACTTGAACGAAAGCAGTTTTGTTACAGCGCGTGGATAGCGAAGCAATGTGATAGTTATTATTAACCACGAATGGTATAAGTATCTTAGAATTACTCTTAAACTTATTTATTCAGCGTGTTTTCAAATCGTTTGGCCGCTCCATTATCGGCCGGAAATAGGATCGGAGACGTCGCGACGCAGGAACCCGGGCTACTTTCAACGAGTATCCTCTAAAAGAGAATTATATATAAATATATACATATTCGAAGAAAAGAGTTCTACGATCAATTATTAATTAGAACAAAGCAAACAAAACAAAGCAAAATGCGATCGATATAAAAGCGAGTTAATGCAAAAGCGAATAAGGTGGGGAAAAAAAAGAGAAAAAAAAAAGTGTGAGAGACGAGGAGAAGACGAGAGGGTGTCGCGAGACATATAATAGGAAAGACAAGCGTAGGTGAGAAAAAGAGATGAAACAAGAGTAAACAAAATATATATGTGAGTACAGTCCACGCGTTTATATTTATAAATATGAAATACATTAATATTGAAATATTACGTCTATATCTACATCTAGTATATATATAAATATATATAAATATAAATATACATATTGAACGATTAAGAAAGGCAAGAAATATATTATGACTATATATATATAATAACTGATTAAGGCGACAAACAGATAAAATAAAAAAATATGAGGATTATGCATTTGTATATATATATAGTTATTGATGTTTTAAAAGCTAATATACTATTGTACTGAACAGTTTTTCGATGATCACCACCGATGATCGTGGGAGGAGAGCCGAGCGGGGGTGCAACCGGGGTGGGTGAGGGTAGGACAAGGGTTGGGAGTGCTAGACGCGAAGAAAGACGAGGGAGAAAAAGGAAAAGAGAGGAATAACGCGAGGGAGGCGAGCTCGTTGTGCGATGCAGACCAGGTCTTCTCTTGCTTTGCGATGCTCTTCCGTTTTTTACACCGACGGATTCATTTTTCCCGACGAATTTTCCGTTCTCTTTTTTTCTCCTTTCTTTTTTTCTCCCGAAGGTCGAACACGCGTTCGACCAAGGAAAAGAGCAGGGGCACGATGACGATGTAAATGTTTGAGAAGAAGACGTCGCTCGCTCATCGACCGAGCTCGATCACTCGTCGCGCGATTAACACGCTCACACCACACTTCTACATTGTACACGTATGATAAAACACACGTACAGATACCGACACCTATATATATACATATATACATAAATATATATGTATGTATATGTATATAAATAAATATAAATATACACGCATATAAATAATAAGTAATAATTACGATAATCGAAAAAAAATATATATATATTATATATATAAATAATATACACAGCGAGAAGAGGGTAGAAAATGGAAATGGAGGTCACAATTGTAAAGAGAGTGCGAGGAAGATGTTAATCAAGCGAGTAATCGATTATTGTCATTCCGTGATTGAACGGTGAACTTAAAATCGGATACACACGACTGACAAATCTTCACGCGATAGGTAATGCGCGACACACTTGTAAAATGACATGAAAATGAGTGCAATGAAATATAATAGCAGCCACTTTACGATACTTAAGGTCTTATCGGCACTCGAGTGCGAGTAGTGATTATAAGTAACGTTTCCATTGTACATGTTATCGTAAGAAACTATCGTTTATCGTGGAAATTATCGTTTTTTACGAAAAGTGTACAGAGGCAAACGAAAATGTCCTATTTTCTTCTTCTTCTTTCTTTCTATCCCCCCCTTTCTTTCTTTCTTTCTTTCTTTCGGGTCTTTTCCGCGACGAAAGATCTTCCGTTACCCATTCGTGTCTCGTTCGCAAATCGTTTGCAACTTCGACCACCTCGCGTTAAAACGGAGTTTAATTATCGCGAAGTCGTATCGATCATACGACATTTCGTAGCGAATACAGCAATATCGAGTAATAATTTAACGAAGAAGCCACTGCGTGCAAATTCGACATAATCAAGCGTATTTAAGCCGTTTGCGATTTAACCGACTATGCTGTGCGAGGAGGATTATAAAACCGTTAGGGAGATACCGTAGAACGCGAACTTTTCAACGATTGAACGCGGTTCAACGACGTTCGCCTAGAGTTCAGCCTGTTTGCGCTTGGCCCAACAGCAATAGTTGCTCGCGCATGAACGATCGTTCATCACCCTGAAATAATGTTCCACGTTCAGTCTGTATTAGCGATAAAGACATTAACGGTTCCGTGTTTGGGACAGGCGGATAGAGTGGCCCAAAATATTCGAACGTTAGACGTTACGAGCGCTGTTTCTCATCGTATCACTTTCTAATCCGTACTATTGTTCAATAGAGAGATTGTTCTATACAGACACAGATACACGCAGACACTTCCGGTCGCATGTTTTTCCTACGATACAACGATAATACTCTTCGCGACAGAATGTACGGATACGCGTATATACACGCGTTAATGTACGGAAACAATTGCGTTAAATAATCTCGTTCAACGATGAACCACACACACACACACGCACACAAACACGTTGACAACACCCGGTATACTTACACCCGATGATACAGAGGCAAACGGTTGAGATAACGAGGAAAAGTTTCACTTTCGTCTCACGGATTCGTCGATATCGATCCTTCGATCACTTTCTACGCACCCTCTATTTCTTGACTGCTGATATGTTTCCTAGAACGGCTAGATTAGCGTACTTTCGCTGTGCGACACGAATCTGCGCAATTCGTTTTTGCTTTCCTCGTAATGAGAGCTGACGCGACAGACGAGAACACGAGGCGTTTTATCTTGTGCGAAACGCGGAGGAAACGCGGACATGATGCCACGATATTCGAGAAACAACCCCCCGTCGCCTCTGCGCGCGATGTGACTGGGCGGAGAGAAAGAGAGGGAGAGAAAGGGAGTGAAAGAGAGGGAGAGAGAGAGAGAGAGTGAGCCTGCGAGAGTAAGAGATGATAGGTAAAAAGAACGAGCGAAAGGGAGAGAGAAAAGAGAGTGAATGAAATGAACTCGCAGAAGTCCGTAGATAGATAGACAATTTTCGAAACAACGTTTTCGTGCGTTCGAGAGAAGATCGTTGCTGCGACCTGACACGAAAAGTACGAGCGTTTCTCTCTGACCGGCATCGTGGAAAACTTGCTCCCACTTCCCCTCCTAAGTTTCGAGTTTCGATTTTTAAGCCTGTTCGAGCCACGTTTCTCACCAAATGGCGGACAGAGGGGAACGCTTGGGAAAACGAGTACAGAATTCGATCGGTCGAGTTTCAAGTCAGTTGTAATATAATCGATCGATTGAGATCGTGGTGCTCGATCGGTGGTTTTTCTTTCTTTCTTTTCCTTTTATTTTTTTTTTTCTTTTTTTTTTCTTTCTCTTCTATTTTCTTAAGTGGAACGTCGCAGCCAAAGACGTAGGCTAAAGGATCCTACATAGGAGTTATTTTTATTCGCGCGTCACGGGAACACGTGGGCCAACAGAGCTCGTTTATTATTATTACTATTGCTGATTATTATTATTATTATTATCGATATTATTTTTTTGTCTTGTTTTCCCTTTTTCTGTTGACTTATATTATATTGTAATAATTGATTTTAACTGTCGTTCGGTTAATTGCGAGCAAACGTTACTTTGTCGGGTAGTATTATTGTAACGCGTCCCACTATCATTTTCTATTTGTCAGGATGCAATAACCAACACTGTGTTACGAATACAGTTGTCATTGTCTTTGAGAACCGATCATTTCGTTTACTTCGACTTTCTACAGAGGTGAAACGCGGCTCGGGGAAATCCCACGGCTCGGGGAGAACCAGAGCTCCCTGAAACGGACTAAAAGAAATAGATAAACGCTTTCTCGCGAAAAAAAGGAAAAAAAGAAAAAGAAAAAAAAAAAGAAAAAAATATCGGTAAGGAACGTCGATCCGATTCGCGTTGCAAGACAGTTTTAGTCAATTGAACTGGCGTCCAGCCGATTTCCCCGGGTCGCCGTTTAATGAAATGTGAACATAACCCCATACGATATATATGTATATGTATATATATACATATTCTATATATACGCGCACGCAAAGCATAAAATATTACGATAAGTATATATAATCATGTAATTACACGTGCACACGTTCGGATGAGCAGTTACACGTAATCTGTTAATATTCTTCCTGCGTGCAGAACAAGGATATAACAGCCACGAGCTTCGATGAAGTTTTGCTAACCATCGTACAGTTAACACCGTAAGAGTACCATTCTTTTTTATTCGATGGCCATTGCTATCGAGATACGTCGTTTCCTTTTTCGATACGAATTATTCGGTCCCGATCAGTTGAATCTCGCGTTTCGATCGCCGAGGCGCGAGACGTTCGATTATTATATCCGATTTTCGTGTGTTTCGAGCATATTAATCAGCGTGTGAAAATTGTCACGACCGTGTCTTCGTTATTCACCGGATGCTATTACCCTGACGAGTATCGAGGAACCGTTCCGTGCGTTTCGTTTCAACGAATTACACTTTTCCGTGGGCCAACCGATCCTACCGTCAACAGCGAACAATTTTCCAATGCCGATGAATTTTATTGTCAGCTAATAACGTTGGTTGACCGCGTTGTCTTCGCGTTAATTTACAACACGGATGCACGCCGTTCTGCCCGCTATCGTGACGTTCTTCGTTTAGCCCGTTATGTCATCGTTCCAGTTTTACCCGCAAACGATCGGTACCCGTTTGTGCAACTCGTAAAAGAAAACGCGATAAAGGCCATTATGTAACCGTTCCGTTCCTCTCGCTCCTCGGTTCGATTCTCCTCGTCCCATCGCGAACGGGTGTGTTCGAATCGGTCAAGCAAAAGTTGTTACACTTTAGATGCTCGTTCCTAGAACGGTGATACGAGGCGATATGTTATATCTAATCGGCGGCTATATCAGGAACCGGGAATATTCGAGATCTCTTCGTGAAAGTGGTGGCCGGTAAAACGGAAAAGTAAACGTTTCGTTCGAGTTAGATTCGGAGCACGTGTTTATTGCTTGTTTTCCAATTTACATATCGCGTCGATCTACGAGATCTAAAAATTGTTTCGTGTTTTAGCGCTGTGTCGTGTCACTGATCATCAATTTTCGCGGGCATGCAAATTTTTCCTCCCTTCCCGCAATTTTTTTCTCTTTTTTTTTTCTCTTTTGCTTCTATCAAGCCGTCGGTCGATCGTTCCACGATGGCCGTGTCGACAACGCGAGATGCGTTCGTTATTCCTTCTGTTGATTTTCTCCGCGATGCGAAACACAGAACAGAAGCCACGAGTAAACGTAATCGAACACACCGGCACACGAGCACAATAATTTCATCGCGTCTCTTCGGTAAGGAGTAATAAGATAACGAAAAAAAAAAACGAGAAAAAAGATAAAAAGAACAAAAAAAAAAAAAATGAAAAAAGAGAATAATTCAAACGAACGAAAAAAGAAACAGAAGTCTGAGAAACAAATTTTTCGTCGATTTTTTCGACACGATCGAAACGTTTCGAAATGGAACTGCATCGTGATCGTTGTGTGCATGTGTGAGAAGCGAAAAAGAGTTCACGAATTTCAAGACACTCGCTTTAATCCCGTTCGTCGTTGTCCTTACTTTTGTGATATGTCTTTTCGTTGTCGCGCGAAACAACCGAGGAACACCGAGTGTTCTGTGTACACGGCATGTTATGAATTACAGGGAGTCTTAGAGTCTCGTCGTTCACATTGTCGAATTAGGGAACCATTAAATAATTGCGATTCTGTTTTCAAACGCATAGAATGGGAACGGAGCAAAGGTTTTTAAAATATTTTTTACGACGCCTCGCGAGAAACACAAGCAAAGGCGGATTGATGATAGCATGAAAGAACGAACGGAAGCTCGGCGATATGGTACAGCTTGCAATGAGAAAACTTGCAATATAACAAGCAATAAATAAGCCACTTTTAATTCCATGTATATTAAACAATTATGTGGATGCTTAATGAGATTTATTGNAAAAGAAAAAAAAAAAA
This sequence comes from Euglossa dilemma, assembly GCA_002201625.1. Classification (NCBI taxonomy): domain Eukaryota; kingdom Metazoa; phylum Arthropoda; class Insecta; order Hymenoptera; family Apidae; genus Euglossa; species Euglossa dilemma. The sequence goes on along the minus strand of NIJG01000033.1, from coordinate 2,596,220 downwards.
AAAATAAAGCCAACAACTAAGACGAAATACCGATTTTACATATTCTTACTAATCGTAAACGATTACAATACGTATAGCGACATACTAAATTATACGATTATGTATCGATTTAAAAGAGCAGATTAAAAGAAAATGGTAAATAGCGAATAAATCATAAACTAAAAAGCAAAAAAAACAGTACGGCTGCGGGCGGGCATCGCCGCGCAGACGATAATGTCTAATCTACATAAGTACGTAAAAGTTTCAATTTTACACTACCGATAATAATGACATAACGGTAAGGCTCTATATAAGATATAATGATGATTTATAATAATAATAACGTTGTACAGAATATTTATGAAAGGCGCGCTGCTGGCGAAAGAGCCGCGCGTTTCTTCGTGTTCGTCGAGTCGCGAACGCGGATAATAAAATAAACGAGAACGGGGGGTAGGAATAAACGGAGAACAAAAAAAAAAGAAATGTGAAAAGAGAGAAGGAGGAAAGAGAAAAAAAAGAGAAGAAAATAATACGAGCAGACAAATGAGAGAAACGTTTGCCTTTCGCGTAATCTGATAAATTGTTCGAATTAGTCGTGAGTTTGAAATCGTCGATAAATTTTCAGACACCCACGGTGTTGAGCGGACAACGCGCGACTCTCTATCCAAAAGCGGCCAGACTACAATGGATGTTTTGTAAGATAAAGCAAAACGATCACGGATTATATTGAGATCGCGTTTAGAGAAATGTATAGTCGATTGCGTATTCGAGGCAGCTCGAATTTACTCGACGACGCCTTTCTCGATGGGAGAATTAAAGAAAAAAAAAAAAATGTGGGAAGAGAAAAGGAATAAAAAGAAAAAAAAAACACAAAAAAAAATAAAAGAAGAGGTACGAAAACCGCGGCTCTTTTCTTCCGCGAATATATTCGAGCGTAGCGACAGATGTGCCGACGAAGGGCGAAATTGCGGTCCTTAAAATTTAAACAGAAAAGAGTAACAAAAAGAAACAAAAAATAAAAAAAATAAAAAAACAAAAGCGAAACAAAATAGAAACAAAAGATAGAAAGTGAGAGAATTTATCCGCCGCAGGTGTGTGGCGTAAGAAAGGGCCGATAATCTAATTCATTGTGTATGTATACAGACAAAAAATAAATATAATATTGCGATTATAAATATTAAACTAATAAAGAATAACAATATTGTACCCCTCTGTACATATAAATATATATTATAATACGATTATTATTACTATATGATTTATTATAAATATATATACATAAATATAAATATATCTCATGAATTCACATTATTATGTTTATTATTGATCACTTATTATTATTAAAATTATTATCATTGCGATGATAACGAGGATGATGATGATGATGAGGATGATGATTATGATGATGATGATGATAATGATGATGATGATGATGATGAGGAGGAGGAGGAGGAGGATGATGATGATGATGATGATGAGGATGAGGATGATGATAATGATGATGATGATAATGATGATGATGATGATGATGATGATGATAATGATGATGATGATGATGATAATGATGATGATGATGATGATGATGATTATGATGATGATGATGACGAGGATGATGATGATGATTATTATTATTATTATGATAATATTATTAATATTTAAGAAAAGGTTCACAACGTGCCGTGTGTATGTGGGAATAAAATATATAATATAATGGACATTGTTCAATTCAATCCAACGTCGTTGTTGTTTTTCTCTTTCCTTGTTTCTACTCTTATATCGTATCCTTATTACTGTAGCTAATCTTCCTTCGTATTTAAGATACAGATATTTATTTTCTAATATTAGTCATCCGATTTATTCTATAGTCATCTTAATTTTTCGATATTACGATAGAAACAAAAGGTAGCAAATTAATTCCTCGATCGTTTGGTGTATAGTTTGGTCATTTCCATTCCTACATTCTCTTGTAAATACTATTTTCGACAAAATGAATCGGGTAATAATTCTTGGCGCTTTCTACGTTCATATTTCGCGCCTTAATCGAAGGCAAATCCATCGATGTGTCGACTAGACAACATGGCGTTAGCCATCGTGTATTGGTTATCAGTGTTTCGAAGAAGTTGTCAAACATGAAATGAATTTCCTATCGAACATTGTATGACAGTTAAGTAATAAAGTTGTCCATTATTTAGAACAACATGGGTATCTTTTTCTCAAAGAAAAAACCACCGAGTCGTGTCACCGAACAGGACAAGGCTGTTTTAGTACGTGGCTTCATAAGTATCTTAACCTCAATAACTCTTATCTTAATTATTTGTTAAGTGGTTTTTAATTTCCTTATAGCAATTAAAACAAACTAGGGATAAGATCAAGCAGTATCAACGAAGAATCGAGAAAAATCTCGAGAAAGAACGTTTATTGGCAAAGAAACTTATAGAAAATAAACAAAAAGAGTAATTTACAGTTTTTTCCGTTTCATCCGTATTTAAATCTTACAGAGTAGATTTATTAAGTATTATAAATCTTTTCCAGACGAGCTTTACTTCTTTTACGGAAAAAGAAGTTCCAGGAACAAATATTATCAAAGATTGATGGACAACTAGAAAACCTTGAATGTATGATGCACGATGTAGAATTTGCTCAAATAGAGTTAAAGGTTGTGGAAGACCTAAAAGTGGGCAACACTGCATTGAAGAAACTGAATGATTTGTTGTCCGTTGATGAAATTGAGAAAGTTATAGATGAGACTAGAGAAGGCATCGAAAAAGTAAACGAAATCAATGAAATTTTATCAGGAGAACTTACGCAAGAAGATGAAAATGATGTTGAAGCAGAGCTTGATGCTTTGTTAGCAGCAGAAGTTGAAGAAAAGCTACCAGAAATACCAATGGATACAACATTGCCAGAAGTTCCGGAAGAATTACCAGGAAAGAAAAAGGGTAAGACCCACTATTGAATTACATTTATTCTTCTATTCAAGTGATATACGTAATTTATTAATATCTTTATTGTTTCATAGAACGTACAAAAGAAAAGCAACAAGAAGCTGTTGCTTTGGAAGCATAAAAAGGTGATATGTATAACTAGCAAGAAGATTTTTATCCTATTGGCATTTGGCGTTGGGATCTCTGTATATATGTACAGTACATTGTATGAAAGACACAGTGTGCATATTTTTTTGTTTGGAGAGTGTAATTAGAAGAATGAAACTTACGATTTATTAACGCGGTGTTTTTTAAGTACTAAAGACTGTTCTTATTATTCTTATAATGTGCGTATAGGTGATTTCGATACCGCAAGCGAAGGTTGCAATACAGTGGATACGTGATCTAGGCAAATGTACATTGCTCTTTCATAGTATTACAGATTATATATGTTTTACAATGATAACTATATTTGTACTATCTTATATGTACAAATACCTTTTTATCTTATTATTGGCCTCTCTTATACAAAAAGTTCAAATGATTGAAACCTTTTAATAAATGGTATTATTTACAATATGCTTCACTAATTTTACCGTGCAATAAATCGTAAAAAATCTTGGAAATATGAATCGAAAAGGAATTGTAAATATTATAATACTTTTTCCGAAAATTTCTATTATCTCGGGTTTAAAGAGAAATGAATTATTCGTTTTGATTGTTGCACATATCCGAATATTATGTTTGAATAAAGAAGCAATTTCGATATACCGGAATGAATAAATTCTATTGCTTTTGTTAATCAAGTTACCGTTCATGGTAACTTTTCGTTTATTCTTCGTTTGTTAAAATAATGGGTATAATATATCAATTCTTCCTCACTGACCTACAATGTTTTTGAACTTTGTTTTCAATATAAAATTGCATATCCCTCTTTCTTTATGCGCGGTATACGATAAAGTATACATATATACATAATCAGAAGGCCATACGTGACAAGTCATCGTAATTATTCTGAGTCTGATAAGATAAACCACCCACCGAATCATTCTTAAACACACCTTATTGTCTTCGAAATATTTTATACATGTATAGTTACTATGATATATATATATATAATTAGGCTCAGTTACAACAGGTATTAAATATTTGTCTATTAAATTTGTTAACGATACGCTTAGTAATTACAGTAGATAGATTTTTATAATTGTATAGCAGGAAGTAAGAAAAATAGTGAGTATGTAGTTTCTACTTAACTGAATTCGTCAAAGGAATGTATTACGAGATATTCGGTTCCATTGTGCTGTAAGATGTCATAATGTAATACAACTTGACCCGTGCTTCACTGTCATCAGCATAATTGAACAAACACTTCGTAGTTATGTGTATCAAGACGCAGGTCATATATGTGACCAGTATAAAAATGTCTTCTCTTATTAACATTATTTTTTCGAGGTCAACAACACGGCATTTTTCAAACTGAAAAGATCGAGGCACCGAGCATTTTCACATCGACTACTACACTGGTCATGTTAGTAATATAAATTATTGAAAGATTCTTTTATTTTGTCCTATATTTTCTTATATATACATACATATTTTTGTATAATAATTACCATCGTTATTTTACAGTACATTACTATTAAATTTGTCACGTTAATAAAAATGAAAGAGGCGTACACGATTAGTCAAATTACGAACGTGACATTTCATAGTCTGTTTGCGATCTCGTCTCTACCGGTTTTCCTATCACGTCCCTGATGTATGTATTTTTTTGTTCGTCTAATTTATTCGAGGATTTATATCCTTACGGACAAATTATTACCATGTCTATTTATAATCGATGCAATATAAAAATAGGTGATATCTGACATGCGAAGTGTCAATCAACGTAGATAGGTAACAGTAAGGAAGAAAAGAAAAAAGAAATAAGTCAAACGGTTTGTTTATTATAGATTCTAACTTATTTATTTCTTATCTTCTTTACACATAGCGAGGTGCGTTCTTTTTTTATCCCGTCTAAGCATAGTATCGACAGTTTCGAAGTGCTATCAATTTCATAACCTGCATAACCTTTTTACTACGCTTTTTCCGAATTCCTTCTGCTTCCATCGCTTTCCGTTGTCAATAATCCACTACTAATATCCCTAAGTAAGTTGAATTATTTAATGAAATCAAATGTCAGCTGTTCGTTTTCCCGATTTACGTATGCAATTTCGTGGTAACATGCCTTTCCTTCCAACTTTTCACAATGAGCGCGAACTCGATCAAAATTTTACGAGCTTATATGTACATATCGCGATACGTAGCTCTGTTCGTATCGTACTTTGCTGTTTCGAGAAATTTCATTTGAACACCAGTTTCTCGCTCGATATGATATATTTTTAAGCTTATGCAATAATTTTCGCGTTTCATTGAAAAGTCGAGGCACGAATCGCTCGTTTTACCGCTGACCATCTTCGTTTCATTAATATTTGCATTTCCTGGCTCGCACAAAACAACGCCAACGTGCAACGACTCTGTTAGATCCGACCGTGCTTGTTTGTACGGTGGAAAACGTCGCTTGAATAGGCGATGTTCGATGTATTTAACTTGGTCTGTCGAATCCAGATAAGACCAGCTTACGGCGCCAATAACAACGTTCAAATTGTTTTAACAAATCGTATGGCGCCTGCGAAATCGTTTCGTAGCCACTAAACGATTAACACGATTTCAGTTGATAATCAATTATCGCTGATTAATCGCGTTGGACAGGCGGGCTTGTATAAATAAAGACATATTCGCGCTTAATGATCGCTCTACCAATTGCAATGTCAATTATCACCGGAAATTGTCGCTTTTTTACGCTCTTTCTTGCTTGTTATTCGACAGGAATTTTTATCGAAGAAGTTTCAGGCGTTCGTTAATCGACATATCGCAACCTCGATATGTATTCTGCCAAATGGAATTTTATTAATACGTATACGATGATTACTTTGTATTTATTTCTTTAGATTATAAAATAAAAATTTTTACTCGCAAAATTTTCTTCCTTCTTTTTAACAAATTCTATTTATTCCAGGAACGATGGAAATAAATTTTCGAATTGAATTCTCTCCTTTGTATTTATTATCGTCTTCGTACGCGGAAATTATTAGGAATATCGGGAAGGAATATTGATTCAAGTGACCAGTGAATAGAGCCAGAACAGAACCGTGCTATTCTATTATCTTACAACATTAGAATGAGTTTGGAGAAGAGATATATCTCACGTCAAACACATTTCATTCGGGAAGAGTCCATGATGCAAGATAGTAAAATTTACGCGGACTGTAAAACCGCGGGAAATCAATGCGTTCGACGAAGGCCGGGAATCACCGGAAGAGAGAGAATAAAACCAGCCGCCTTCGTGAGCGTCTCTGGAAAATCAGCCGAGCTATTGACGATCGGCATACGGACTGCGCCGATCCTAATAGTAAATTACAGGAAGTATCGCAGGCTCCTGATATTTAAAATGACGCCTGTACGGATCAGCGATTCTGTATTTAAAACCGGATGACCTTCGCGGAACGAGAGAGACGAAGAGAAAGGAAGAACTGCCAAGGAACGGGATTCGTTGACTAACCTCCGGCCATGAAGCCTTCGCTTCTTTTCCTTCTCTTTTCTCGAATCGAAGGTATCGTTTTCCTTATTCGCGATCGCGTCGTAGTTCCGGACATTTCAGCAAGTTCAACGATTTCTCATCGGCTAAGAGAAAAATTGCGACGTCGAGTGGTTGCATAATATCGAGACGTTTCGCGTTAGGATGCATTTCTGCTTCCGTCACGAGCTCTATTACTTGGAAGTATCCATTGTCTCTAAATTCGTTCGAATTTCAGAGTCTAATGCAACCGAGGAGAAACGGAGATGGTTGAATGTAAAACAGCCGGGATGGTCTGGTCGTTTCGATTTCTCTTTGCCTCGATCTGGAGAGATTCCGCGTTCGACACTTTGTACCAATTGTTATCTCGTCTAGATTATTGCCTGTTTTATCGCGGCGTAATTTCTAGAATGCCTCCTAGTGATTTCATCGTCCAAAAGCGACCATGACTGTGCCGTTTTCGCGGGGAGAAACGAAGTGGGAATACTTGCAAATGTCAATCTTGTTACTTAGCGTCGATTTTCTATTTGTTAGCAATGCCGTTACCGTACCAAATGGCACCAAGACTAATCCCTCGGGGAACAGGTTAGACGCAATTTCGATGAACGTTTCGTCTAGATAACGAGACGTTTGCCGCGTGATTTACGACTTTAAATATAACACCCACTTTGTTTGTTGAGAGGCAAACAACGATGTTTCATCAACTCGCGCAGAGATGCAGGATCAATCTTTGCTCTTCGTTGAACCTCTCGTTTGAACAGCCTCTTAATTAAGGATCGTATACGTTACAGAAGCTCGCGAAATTGTTTGAAGTTATTTTTTTTCGCAATTAGAACAAGGAAGAGGGGTTACTACTTAATCCTGTAGAATTTTATGCGTCTCGGAAGTTGTATAACCGTTCATTTTATCATCATCGTGTTACTGTATTTCATTATCCTATTATATTGGTAGGAAATGGCCTATTTATAATGATTATCAGTTCCTGATTCTCAAGTCTCGGCGGGGAACTAGCTTCAATTTGTTCGTCGCATGTGCAAACAAAATTCTGGTTATAGGGGGTTAAGTTAATTCAAACAAAAGTACAGGCTTATCGTGCATCAGTTTTACTCTATGCAAGTTTAACGAACGATTTCATCTCGCGATAAACGACTTCCTCCAGGATTCTCTACAAATGATCGTGTAGAATATTTCGCAGAAAAAGAGAGAGGAAGAAAGAGGGAGAGAAAAAGAGAGGCGAGAGTATATCTTATCTCATTGGGAATAAGCGGAGATAAAACATTAGGACGATACTTTATCCACGTCGCATTACGTGACGCCTCACAGGTAAGATCTTCGCGTTGTTCTGCGAGTTTGGAATTTATCGTCTTCGTCGAGGTCTGACCTGCTTAAACGCTCCTCGTCGAAGCAATTACGCATCTCGCCGCGGAGAAGTTACACTTCTAGTAATTAACGGACTACTTCGTGCGACAGTAATAGACGCGTAAATATTGACACATTTTACAGTGCAGGTTCAGTAAATCGTCGCGGTGTGCTTGATACGGGAACGTCTCAAACGAGTCCGCGAATTTGCAACTTCATCGGTATCGTTCTGCAATCTTTCCAGGCCTATAGGCTCAGAGCCTAAAGGCACGTAGTTTATTCTTATTTTGCGTTGCATTAACTCTTCACAGTAAAATTCCCGGTAAATATTTTCAATTTCTCCCGACGCTTCCGTCGAGAACCCGTGTCGCGTTATTTTCACGAATTAATCATAATTCGAAAAACACAGCCACCGGTCTTACCGAGCCCGTCATATTTCTTACCTTTATCCCAAACGGTGTTCGTTCCCTACACTCACTGTTTATTCACTCACAACGGCCGAAAGACTTCGCTACTTTACATTATACAATAACACCGAAGATTAGACGCAACTCGCCGTATTTCCAGCGGATTTAGTCACATAATAATTCCAAAAACAGAAACCTTTCACCTACCAGACCCGATAGGCTGGACCCACGTGAGATAAACACAACGAAGTGACGAACTATGACCTGAAACAATAGCGAAGGACAACTCCGGTGCCTTCTTCCTATTCCTCAGAAGTCATCTTCCCGAAACACTCACCATCCAATAAGAAAACCTCTATTTTTTCAAAACATCTATTTTTTCCATCACCAAATTCTGTACCAACCAATCACCACAAACTTGAACTAAATTCCAGGAAACATCGAACAGCACAGACAGAACACATCCCATCGTCACCAACGACAAATCTTCAAACCTTGTAAAACATTTTGTCTCCTTGCATCAAACAGAAATAAATTCATACAACCTCATAGACATTTAACATGGCAGTACGCATCGAGTATATATGACTGCGAAAGACTCGCGAGCAAATCGGTGGCCGAACGAGAAAAATGCATCAACAACGCTTTTGTAGCAACACTTTGCAAAGGGAGCACACCATCGCACAGTGCAGATCAATCTCATGTCGTGTATGCGACGAACGACATCACACGCTGCTACATCCCGATCAGACTCAACCCTATCAAGAGGAACAGTGACAAGCAGCTGAACCAACACCACCCACCCAGCCATTTTGAACCTGCACCACCGACAGCAAGACTCAAGGTGTACGCCAACAACGGGATACACACCCAGTGTCGAGTCCTCCTCGACACCTGATCCACGGCCAACTTCATCACCACCGAATAAGCTACAACTGACAAAGAAATACGGTCCAGTTCCGGCGAGAGCATTCAATTCATAACACGCAACATGCAAGTATTAAATCAAGGCAAAAATCCTAGAAAATTCCAATCATAGAAACCTCGCGAAGAGACTCAACTTCGTGATAACAAACTCTACATCGACTTCCAATCANACCACCGAATAAGCTACAACTGACAAAGAATTACGGCCCAGTTCCGGCGAGAGCATTCAATTCATAACACGCAACATGCAAGTATTAAACCAAGGCAAAAATCCTAGAAAATTCCAATCATAGAAACCTCGCGAAGAGACTCAACTTCGTTATAACAAACTCTACATCGACTTCCAATCAACACGATCAACCGCGAAAACGTTACAAATATGAAATTAGCGGACCCCGATACAAATGCTTATCGGGCCCAGCCATATGCTGTTCCTGCTTAGCATTGAACAAATTAAACTGCACGAATTCGGACCTCGTGATCCATAAAAACGTAACTAGGTTGTGTCGTTGAAGGAAGTGTCGCGAACAGGAACAACCAACGACCGTGACCACCCGAAACATTCAATCTACAAGTATAGATAGAGGAATTCTGGACAATCGAAGAAGGAAACGATCGCATCTGACGACGGAGGAACAGGCAGCCGAAAGGTTCTTCCGGAGCAGCAGGACGCGGTCAGCCGATACATAGTCGCACTACCCTTCAAGGCCAACATCAAGAATCTGGGCGACTCGTGACGAATGGCCTTGAAACGATTCCATTCTTTAGAGACAAAGACCTAAATAGGGACCTCGAGTTGAAAGCGGAATATAAGAACACCATACAAGAATACGTAAATCTCGGGCATCTCACACCCTCCCGTGACAGTTAACCAGGTGTTTTTCTACCCCACTATGTCGTCATCAAAACCAGCAATCAGATGATAAGAGTCTTCGACGCATCCGCAAAATCAGACACTGGAATATTGCTAAACGATACGCTGGCCGACGATACCAGACGACATCCAGTCATTATTGCTGAGATTCAGTCTCCATCCCTATGTAATCGACATCGAGAAGATGTACCTCTATTAATGTATAAAAAAACCTATTAAAACCTCTATTTTTCCCACCACCAAATCCTGTACCAACCAATCACCGCGTACTCGAACTGAATTCCAGAAAACACCGGATAGTACAGTTAGAACACATTTGATGGTCATCAGCGATACATCTTCAAACTTTGTAAAACACTTTACCTTCTTGCATCAAAGTGAAATAAACTCATACAACCCTAATGGAATTAGTTTGCGTTCGTAAAAAGACGCAGACATCGCTTGAATTTCTTACCTCCCAAAAGTAAGAGTTCGGACGTTACAAGTGGAAACAGCGATTCGTGTTGTAACAACAGCAACAACGCGGCAATCAGCTTAAATTGCGCGATGCATTGATTTGCATACATTGATTCACCTCCGTCAGTGTTCCACCAGTGAATTTACATTGAATCACTCCTAAACCTATCCCCTTGATTTCAAGTACAAGATACTTCGCTTATACAATGTGTAACAGTACCACAGCGCAAATATGCTCCTCGAAGGTTGCGGAAGTGCCATGAGAGAATTAAAAGTTTCGTTTCGTTTGAACAACATGATACATAGTATCTTTCATAACAGTGGAATCTTTCATCACTTTGTAGCATTATCTGGACTTGCCGGAAGGCTTGGCTCATGGTTAAATTACGCGTATCGATGAAGCTCGATAATTTTTCCCGCAAAAAAACGATTCTACGTACATCGATGCCTATGTTCGTTAATGTCAATCAAACGGCGTTCTCATGGCGACGATTTTTTCCTCGTTCATCGTCGGTTTTGCGCGAGACCGTTGACAAAATTACGTAGATGGTTCTTCTCGATTAAGTCACATTCTTCAGAGTTCGATTTCGAAAGTATTCAGACGGATTTATGGCACAAGAATTATGCGGATAAAATTAACTCCGACTTGCTCTTTCGTTTCTTAACTCCGAAAAAATATCTGAATATTCTATTTGGTATATGAAGCAATAAACAAGCAGCAAGTTTAAAAATGCGATTCGTATTTAAAACCGCTTAGAGTATAGTAAATGATGCTCCATCAATCATCGCTAAAAATATACTTCTTCGATTTGCCTTTTAAGCAAAACACATCGCGCTTATGTATGAGAACGAATTTTTCCATAAAAATAGTTTCGAAATGAGACTGATGTTTGAGGATGTCAAACGATACGTGGAAAGTTAAAGCACCGCAAACAATTTTATCGATAACGTCGGCGAAGAGAAAGTTCCGTTTTGCTGCATTATCTGAAGGAGTGGTCGTCAAAGAAAGCCATTATTAAATCATAAGGAGAAAAAAGGCAAAAGATCCCAGCCAAGGGGAAAATGCTTTAATTGGGCAGAAGAACAATGGTGTAAGGCGTTGTGTACCGACGGAACAAAGTGAGTCATACTCATATACAAGGTGAGACATCAGACACAACGCGACGCTTCGTACCATTTTCAATTTCGTGCCAGTGAGAAAATTAATTTCATACCGCGCTAAATGCAATTTGACACGCATTTTCCAACTATTACTTCCGCTCATATAACCGCGACGTTTGGTATTTTTTCCTAGCCATTCGATAATAGATTTACTTCGCCAACCTTGACGATTACTTTAATAATTACCTGACATCGTTTACACAGTGAACCTAGTGAATACCTCATGGACAAAGCAATTAGAATTTACCGTTTTAAAACACGTTTAAACGCTGAACTTCGATTGCCCGGGAACGTCGTACCTTATTTAAAGCACCGGAAATGATATCTTCGCGAGTCATAGTAACAGGCTGGCGCATATCATTCCCGGTACACCGGCGTACGAAACCCGTTTGAATTATAATTTTGCAACATCTAGATGATATCTTTGCTCATTGGCCGCTCGTCGTGCGCTACAAATTTCGACTGTTGACGTCATCGTTCCACCGTAATATAACGAAAAAAGACGACTGAGCCGACCTTCCGCGCTACTTAAAAGACGCGATCCGCAATGACACGTGAGCCATTTATTACGCGTTTCTTATAACGCACGGCAATTTTCTGCAGCATTAATGACTTAGAAAATGCTTTACATTAGGCGGCAAGAGCCTGCTGACTCATCCTGTACCTGGGCGTCGGCGTGCGACGAAACAAGGCACGCCGGTGAGAGTTTACAAATAGAACGAGACACGAAACAGTCGTCTCGTCCCGTGAACGTTAATTGTACCGTTGGCTCAAACGAGGCTGAGACGTGCCCACGATGCGGAGCGAACCTCGAAACGAGCAACCGGTCGTCTCCAGACGTATCCCGACCTCTCCTCATCTTAAGGTGCGTATACACTTGTCATGAATTCCCGTATTGTAACGTGGACGAGTAAGCGTCGTATCGTTGTCGGGATCTCGTATAAAGCTTAGACAACGGGATGAATTTCTTATTTCTAGGTCCTTCGTCGTCGAAGAGGCAACACGATGCTGGCAACGAGCGTACGAATTTGGTGTGGAAGGAGAATCTAGCATTCTGGATCAGTTACATCTCTGCATAGACGTCTGAGTACCATCTCCATTACTCTCGAAGTTCCCTCGCTTCGTACACATAATTGTACGCGATGATTTGATTATGGAAATAAATAAGAAAGAGATCGAAATGGGTACAGCTTAGAATTCGAAACGTTTAGATCATTGCACCGGGATGTGAGGAGAAAATGCGCGGGAAGAAACCGCGGAAGAAATTAACGAATCGGTTGATCGATGCAAGAAAAAGATGGAATACCGGTAACCCTTAAGAAAATCAGCAGGATGTATCCTGGTTAGGTTTTTGCATTGTACAATCTGCTCAGAGGCTGGTAACTTTACGTCAATCGACAAACTGGATTTACGTTATAGTTCTTTCCTCTATAAACTTCTTGTATCCTCCAACGCTATGGTCTTCTCCTCTCATTCTCGTGCATGTAACCTGAAACAATAATTTTCTACGATTTTTCATAAACTTTTAAATTAATCGTCATTATCCTTGTCTTCTTCCGTTTCGTAAACTTCCTCGGAAAAATTTAATGATCGACATCGTAGAAGAGTTTACGATTAAATTATTCTAGAATACGGTATACTCCGAGTGCAGGAAGAACCATAATCTTTTTCGTCCATCGAGTCGTATCATTTTGATACGAACACGCAGCAGTGGTAAAGGAAAAAAGTGACGAATCCTTGCACAGTATCGTATCGCTGAATGATACACAACGGCAATGCGATACGAGGATATTCAACAAGTGTATACACACCTTTACATGTATACATCTCGACGTGCCTTCATTTTTTCTTTTTCTTTTCCCTTCTCGGTCACGAGAAACGCTCGGCATCTTTCGTCTCAATTAGATGGCACAGGTCAACTGAGAAGCGGTAATAGACGATAAATTGAAATTAATGTCTGTGTTCTTGGTCGTGTTCCTCGACGATTTCTCGTCGCCACACACCAGCGTAGACCAACACGTTGGATTAACGCGGAGTCGTTTCGTTTCTTTATCTTCGCGACAGTGTTTGCAGTTCTAGATAATGCTTGGAAGCGCTAGTACCATTCGCGAGATAATGGCCGGCTAAAAGTTATTGTCAATAAAAACGTAGATGAATCATACTTGCAAATGTTTGAACGCGCCGCCGGAGGTGCCTGAAAAACAATAGGAAAGCGAGCAAGTCGATGATGCAAAGGAAGTGGATGTTTCGGATTTGAAGGACCACACTGGTGAATTATCATATCCGGTTTGCTCGATGCGGATATTTCTTTCGGTAAATTATAGAACGTCGCTTTTTATCTCGTGCCTTTATTTCGTTATCGTAAAATTGCGACGATTTGGCGAGTAGCGGAATATTCCACGGAGTATTCGCGAAACTTTGGAATTGATCGATTGTGGCTGAACTGTGGAAACTGCGAAAGGAAAGTTTACGTTGCACAATGTACATTACGAAGTTCATTTTTACGTTATTTACGTCATGTTAACGTTTATCTTAACGTGGATCGTGTTTTAATAATGTTCGAGAAAAATTGGGGTCGCGAGCTTGAGTTTCGATGGATCATGCGTTATTCTCATTTCTCGTGTAACTTCTTTTCGTGCAAACGCGTGTAATTACGGTTTGTAGACACGTGCCTCGACGACACTGATCGAATATCCATGTACCGAGTCTCTGACAACCGCCTGTGTTAAATTTTAAAAAATCACAACATGCTTCAGGCTGACTAAGCATAAGTAGTCCCAGCCGATCGAAGTCAGACACATGCCAAACGTTCCTAAATGTAATTTCACTGGAAACGTTCAAAGGAACGTTTATCTTAATTAAACTTCAGATTCATTTACGATCAAAGAGTAATAAAAATGGAATAGTTTACATTCTATAGAAATTCTCGAAAAAAAAACACGGCGCGTTGGGTTCTGCAGTCCGTAGTATCTCTGCAAATTAATTAAAGATTTATTATCCAAACCGTACTTCAAGCTCGAGATCGTGTATTTACGAAACGAAATCTTAGAAAGTTTTAATTCCTAATAAAAGAAAGAATACTAAATTACATTCTACTCTGTTGAGTATCAGTCTTCAAATTTGTGTTGATAAACAATTTTTTCTTCGGAGTTTACCAAATTCAAACCCTTCGACTCTTAGGCTGTCTTTAACTCTAATTTGTTTAATTTTTGCACCATTATATATAGCCACGAATGTAGCTATATAAATCAATAGTCGAAGTAACCACAGAATTATCATGTGAGTTAAAACGACTCGTTTCGAAAATTATATTTTCGCCATAGCTGAAAATATACAACTGCTTCCGACATAGTTAAGTATGCTCTTCCTTTTTCATAGTATATTAATTCATACTAATTATATTTACGTACTCATTTCAGATCCGTGATTACAGTGCTAGAATACCAAGACAAAAGAAACGCTGAGGAAATTTAAAACGGAAAATTCATATTCGCGTTAAAATCACTCAGTATCCTTTAATACTAACATTTTCCACTTTTCTGTTCGCAGTTGAACGACGGCCAGCCGTGAATCGTTATTTCCTTCCATCTCGTACACCCTAAACCAGAAAGCAGCTCCTTTGTACAGCCCTTGGTGGACCTGCAGCCCTAAGACATCGATCCGCACCCCTACTGGAGGGTCGAATTCCCGACCCCGCTGTGACGTAGCCCATAACACGCAGCAGCGAAACCCGATTCGTCACAGTTCGTCTGGCCAATTTCGCCATCGCTGCAACAAAGCAGTTTCATCACCGTGCATAATTACGAACACCGGTAGGCGTTTCAGACGAAATGGAAGAACCGGCGACGAAGGTGTCTAAAGAAGTTCGAACTGTCGAACAGAGGGTATCGGTGCGTTCAAGAATCGGGTTCGCCGCGAGCGTGAAAGCAACGCGACCGTAGGTCCGCGCTCGCATCAATGACACGCGCTATACTCGCAGCCGAGCCGAGCGGTAAAACTGGCAGCCGTGGGTTAGACAGCGTGCAGAAGCGGGAATCGCGCCAGTCCGCGGCGAGTTCTCCGTGCGGGAGCTGCGCTCTCTTGGTGTCGTCACGCGGGGGTTGTTCGCGCGCTAGATCACACGTCACACGTCCACGTCTTGTCTCCGGATGCACAGAAGAGAGGCGAGAGTTTGCCGATCGAACGCACGAGGAACAGTGAGAGTTGAGTTTTGTGCGAGAAAAAGTGAGAAGCCAGAGCCGTCAAAACGCAGCGGCCCGATCGTCACATTCAGTCCAGAGGTAGGTGCCAGGGATCGTTTCACGCGACCCTGACGATCATCGCCGATGACAGAGAGTCGCTTTCGAATCCTCTCGTGCAGCGTTTCGTCCATCGTGGACTGGCCGTTTCGAACGCGAACCGCGATTATCCCGCGGTGTTCGAATCGGTGTGGCAATTCTCCGAGGGAGCGTTTTAAGGCTCGACTGCTTTTACGAGAAGCTGCATTGCGGTTGAGTTCGCGATGTTTTCTACAGCACGGTATTCGCATTTCGTCGATAGACGCGTAATCGCCCGTTATCGGGAACTAATATTAGTCTTGGCCGTTTCGTTTCGTTTCGCGTTGTTTACAGCGGCGAGATTCGTCCTTAAGAAACGCGACGGGAGCAGCTATTAGCACGAACGGACGGGGTTTTGCTAAACGGACCGGGACGCCTTAGACAGAGGCCTGTAACGCTTTATCGTCGTCTATTAAAAACACTTTCTAAAATGGTGAAGCTATTTATACGCTCTAGTAATCGTTTCCTAGACGACGGGCCAGATTCCTGGGATCGACAGATTCGATATCGTCATTCCTCTACGACGAATCGTTACGGGAAGTACCGAGCGACTTTGACGCCTGATCAGCCGGATATGGACCGATCGCTGTAAACAGAGATTAAGGACATCGTCGACGTAAATCGCCACGGTGAACAGGGACGTACGGTTGAAAGTGGTCAGACAGGATTTCAGTGGTGTAATGATTTTTTCCACGACGTTAGCAATTACCGCGACGATATGTACAGTGTATCGAGTGATACAGGGGAGTTATTGAAATTAACGACCTCGTGGCTCTTCAAACGAGCAACGAAGAAAAATGAAAGGGAAAAAGGAGGAAAAAACTGGAAGAATATTCTAATGGCTAGCGTGTAACAAGTGGAAAACATTTCCGAGGGCGTGGATCGATAGAACTCGAATGGGCGAACGCGATTGGCTGCGGCCACGGTCAATATTCTAATTATGAACGGCTAATCAACAATCTCGTAAATCATCCGGCATCTACGGCGCCGTAGTACCGTTTTTTCTTCGCCAGTCGCAAGCAAGGATACGCAAATATGGTTTGTTCTTGAAAATAACGCGAAACATATGCAAAACCAGGCGGCACGATCGCGAAACCGTTCGATCGTACGCACGTGGATCATTGACGCTCCTCTCGGTCACGTGTCTATAATCAGGAATATCCCGCGAGCATGACGCATCTTCGGAGACTTCATAGAGCGAATCGAAGGAAAAAAGCGTGGAAAAACGGTGGAACGGGTAAACCGATCGCGCCGTTGGAAGTTCCGAACAACGTCGCGCACGAAAAAAAAAAACCGTAGCTTTATCTGTTCCTTTGATCCTCGCAACTTCCGATCGGCGCGATCGACCGTTTCTTTTCGTTTTTTCCTTTACTGGGAAATCACGCGAATTGGGGTTTTTCATCGCTTCTGCGGCGCCGACGATTGTATTTCACTTTGTTGTGGTATTTTTCTCGCAGATTGAAATTTTATTCCCTCGTAATTTAATAGTTATCGGGATCGGTCTTCTGAAATTCACCGACTCCGCGTTTGAGAAGATCGATGTTGCCGTATGAAATATCGGCCCGACGAAGGGCGACGCGATTAGCGTAATAACACACCGGCGTGCCCCGGCGTCTGTTAAAATGTGTTACCGCTCCGCAATTAGCGGACGTAAAAAGTTGCTGTTAATTACTCCTCGCCGTCCCGTTACGCTTCTACGATACGCCACGCGAGAGGTGCCCCGGTGCCTGATAGTATCCCGTGGAATCCGTGATAGAGTTCCAGACTCGGCGTGTTTACGAATTCAAATGTGAAAGTCACAGAACGTGTTTACCCATTGGTGTTAGTCTAATTACACCGTGGTAGCCTGTGATATACCGCGAGACGTTAACGATACTGCATTTCAATTCGTATCGTGGAATTGCCGGGGAATAAATTTCGAATCGGCCATGTTATTTCCATTTCCATTTCATTTCCATTTTTCGCCCGGCGAAACGTCGCACTCGGACGCGATCGGGAATTCCGATTTATCGCCGGTCGTTAATGCCCGCGATAAATGCCGCTGTCTGAGAATGAAGCTCGTTAACGAAGTTTTCGGAAAATCACCGACGACGCACGATTCCACCAACGACTGTACGAACAATAAAACAGAATAAACTCCATTTCCGAAGGAAGATATATCGCCTTGCATTACGATAAAAATGTCACTTCGCAACTTGGAACACTCGGCAGCCTCGACGTTGGTTATTTAATAAGAAACAGAGTGTTATTGCGGGTCTACCGTAAAACACATGATAAGTGCAGTAAATTTGATCTCGTCGTTAGCGAGTAATCACGCAGCACGCTTCGAACGAAATTGCGAGTTGGAAATTAGTCACGGTACGATAATTTAATTAGCTCGGCAAACAGTATCGTCGATAAGTGCGCGACGGCGAGTTGTAAATCGTGTCTTTCTATGTTCTATTGATACACGCGACACCTTCGATAATGGTATTACACCTGTAACAACACGTTAATGCCATTATTGCTTGTTCATAACCTCGCATGCATATTTTACGACCGCGTCGCGGATATCCGACGAGGAAAAACTCGAAGCTTTCTACGCTCGAATCGATCTTCCGAACAGTTGCAGTCGTCGTTGGATCCGCGGCGCGAAATCGAATGGGAAAATCGGCGCGTGGAGGCAAGAATTACTCACGGTTGACGCAGAATCGCCATTCACTATTTCACAATTTCTGTGTCGTTGCGCGGGACCGCCGCGAACGGGTCGACTTCGCCGATGAATACACGCCCTCGACCAAGAATCGCGGCTCGAAATAAGACCCACGCGCCTATTCCGGAGATCGCGTTCATCCCGGCAGACCTGTAGACACTTTCTCTAAACTCTTTCCACGTCAGTGCTCCAATTTCCACGAGCGTCCGCGCGAAATTTACACGAGCGCGTCCTTTTTGGTATTCGCGCGCCGCAGTTCCGCCGCGAGCGCCGGTCTTCCCGCGCGCGATCGTTCATTGCCGCTGTTTAACCTAATTTCGCGATTCTGTCATTCGCCGACGGCGTTTCCTTCGAGCTCCATGACAATTAATCATCCCGCGAGCAAATATTTTTCGATCCGCGCCGCGTACGCGCGATAAAGACTTCCGCGGTTGATTATCTCGGGCGACACCTGGCCCCGAAGAGCTTCATCGTTCTCGTGTAATCTCGCCGAACGAAATGGGTAGCGTTAGGAGAGTGATGGATCGATGTTAAAGCGGTATCGAATTCAATAACCTCGGCAACCGAGGTCTGCTCGCAAGCAGACACTTTGGTTTCTGCGAGCAATCTTACTTAGCTTATGAACCTTTTAGTTTCGGTCTATAGACTCAAGGTTAGGTATACACGTAGATTGTCATGCCGAACGCGGCTATAACTGCGTCATTTTAGACGTATTAATAACGCCCGAGAATAATAAATATGTCGCGCGAATTATGTGGGTGCCAGAAAAATTTGCTCGATCTTATCTCGCGTCTGATCGGATATCCCGCTAATGATCTCCGGTGACAAAGACGAATGGCCTCGGAGTGCCCGATGAACATCTTGTATTCGAATATCAAGCAGCTTAATTAGCGCTAGGAGAATCACGAGTATCCGGGATTCTTAAATATTGACGAACAGTTTCGAACCAATATTTACCGTCGATTAAGCCTCGGAATTTTTCGAACGGTTTCACGCTAACCGAATGATAATTCGTCGAGGGATCGTCTTTGCGTCTCGCTGCAGTCCATGTCGAGACGTTTAATCTACCCGGGGAACCAGGAAGTTTGCTTT
Source organism: Euglossa dilemma (assembly GCA_002201625.1). Taxonomy (NCBI): domain Eukaryota; kingdom Metazoa; phylum Arthropoda; class Insecta; order Hymenoptera; family Apidae; genus Euglossa; species Euglossa dilemma. The sequence goes on along the minus strand of NIJG01000033.1, from coordinate 2,576,414 downwards.
TACCTTCCGTCTTTCCTCCTATCTTTCTTCCCGTGTTTTGCTCTCGTTTTCACGCCGAGAGAGACCTTAAGCATACATTTGCCTGGCTCGACTGAAATATTTCGATACAACCTCGAGGTCTACGGGATGAACACATCCTCGACGCAGAATTTTCTGATGCACGCCCGATGGTTGACACGATTCTCGACGAGGAAAGAATGCTTTGTCCCCGGACAATCGATTCGAACATCGTCTTTTCCTCGACCTACTGTATCGGTGCTACGAACGACGAGATCCGATCGAAATCGAGGAGAACGCCTCTGCGTGTCGCGTTAGCACGTCGAATACCATCGAGGTCGCTCGTTCCTGACATTACCGAATTCAATAAAACTCTTTCCCGGCTGGGAAATATCAAACGGCGACGTATCGCAACGAAAGCGATAATTCGTATACACAATACGATACGACGAGTGACGTTGTTTCGGTCGGAATGATGCAATTTCTATTCAATCAGAGCGTGAGCTACTCATCGGTGAATTAACGTGCACGTACGCGGCTGAAAATAATTAAAGAATCATTCATCCAAGTGACTTCACCGCTCGATAAAGTATCCGCCAATGTCGTAGCTTCGACGCGAAATAAATCAGTCGTGTAATGGAGACGTCGTCTTTTGATACTTCGCTTATCTTCCCAATTATCTCCTATCTCCTCGACTAGATGAAAAATGCTTGGTAAATCCTGCGCGCGATACTCTTTTATTGCACTCTGCACCGATACGGGGACGCGACCCAATAAAAGAGGCAGGAACATAAATCTTGGCGGGAAAAAAGGAACAGGTATTCGCTGGAAATGTGCTCGATGAATTTTCAGAAATCCTCGGTCGACTCTCGAATCGATTATCGGGGGAAACACCGGGACAGATAACGCGTCCGGGAGGATTTTTAAATCGCGTTTAAGCGACAACAGCCGAGTCGTATGACTCGCCTTTCGATTCATCATTCGACCTCGCGAGATTCTTCGGATCTCCGAGATCGATAGAGGATCGCGAAGCTGATCTCGCGAGTGTCACGATCCCGACGCGACTGTTTGTGTTATGTCTATGAGACCACGATAGCTGGCGATATCAGTGACGCAAGCTCGCTGTTGGTCGCACGCTTCCATTAACATTCTTTTTCGTTTCTCCTCCTTTGTCGGTCATGCTTTCGTAAGATCGTCTGCCGTGAATCATCGGCCGAACCTGACCCTTAGCTGATTCCGTCGACCGAGTAACATCGTCGTCGCGAGATATCCTCCTTTTCTCGATCGAGCGCGATTATCGACCTTCCTCTCGTTTCGCTGCGTATTTTTTCAATGCACTTTCAAGGTGCTTCCATAGCCGGGAGCGTCACGTGCTTAGGTACCCATGACCCCTGCTCGAGCATTCAGACGATATTCCCGATGTTCTCCGGCTATCTGGCTTGAACCGCGTCGCGTGACGCGTAACAGAGTTCAAAGGATTCTCTGGAGCCGCGGCGTGAGGATGACGATTGATACCCGGCTAATCGGAAGAAGTGTTTGCTTCCACGATTATCTGTCAACGAGCTTTTTATAATGCCCTCGAGTGGCCGCTGCAACCGAGGTTTTATACCCGCTCGAGTGTTCTTACATCGATCTGTCTCCGGGAATATTCGGGACGAGACGGTGATTCGGGGTTCGGCCACGGTCGCGATAGGCACGAGATTAATTAAGTCGCGTCTATTTCGGGAATTCTGGAGCGATATTATTCGCTGAACCGTCGTGACTTTATTTGTTCCCGTGCTCCCGGAAATTCGCCGCGTTCCTGGAAACGACCACGCCGAATTCGCGAGTCCGAGGAAATTTTAATTCCGAGTAAATCGCCTCGCAGCGAGTTACCGCGGCCAGTAACCGATGATCCGTGTCGCGATCGCGCGATAAGGAATCGTAATTATCCGCCGTATCGGTCGGTTCCCGGATCTACGAGCGACGCGTGACATTAAGGATTAATTAAGAAGCCAGTACTATTCATTGCAACGCCTGGAGAAAGTTTTGTTTACATCGGCGCGAAATATCGCGTTGGACGATACGCGAACAAAGAAGGCCGCGTCGCGAAGCGGAATAATAATCGCGTAGGCTCGTATCTGCCGACGGCGATGAAGCGTGAAATATTAAAGCGTTTTCTCGGGTCTCGCGCGAAATGAGGAAATCGCTGACGGAGGATTAGCATCCTGCCGATAACTTTATCAAGCGAGGTCTCTTTGAGGAAAAATTAGCGGGCGTTAAAATTCTGCCAAACGCGCCATTCGCTCTATCGAAATTATTCGAGCAAACAATATAATATCCATATATCCTCGATAATCACCTGTACATTCTACGGTATTGACCTTGTTACGCTCATTATCGTCGCGTTCGTATTCCATCAACCGTAAAAAGCGCAATAAAACGCGTTACGCGTGTAATTTGAAAATAACTCGTGTCGATTATTCGCGATAAAAGAATAAGGAATAACACGAATAATCATATCAATCCCGAACTTTCCATAAAAACCTATCGCGATTACTGTAAACAAAAAAAAAGAAAAAAAAAAAGGAAACGACAAGTGCGAATATAAGAAAATAGCAGCTCGAAATGGCGCGAAACAGCTCATTATCACGCGAACCAAGCGTCGGCGAAGTTCTCGCTTTTCTTCCATCCAGTCGCGCTCGTGGCGCAAGGTGTGAAATCGGGTTAAGGTTAAGCCATGTAACCGGCCGGTAACCATGTAACAGTTGCAGTCGCGTTGACGCAACGCGATCGACGGAAATCGCCGGTCGAAAACGCGGGCTCGGCGCAGGGTGCCCAACTGTGTATGCATAATTTATGACGGGGGTCGCCGCGTGTATTAAATATAGAGGAGCGCCGAGAACGCGAGGCGCGCGCCGCTCAGCACGCGATAACGCGTCGTACGCTGAGCGTCGCAGAAACCGCGATCCCGGATCGATCTCCAGTGCCGCGAACTCGCGATCCATCCAACCGACAGTCGATCTCGCGCCATCGCGCGAAAACTACATTTCCTTCCTCCTTCGAACACCATTTCCTTCTCGACCAAACGTAGACAACGAATCGCGCGCGTGTCCAGTTATACGGTATTTTGTGCGCGAATTCCGCGAGTTCCGACGTATCGGCGAGCAGCAATCGAGCGAACGTGCTCGCGCTGATTCGATTAGCCGCGCGACTGCGAGGATAACGATCGCATCGATCGATCGAGCGAGCTACAAGAAGGAACTGGAGCTGTGATTCGTGTGACTTTCGGCCCAGACGCGAAATGTGCTTTCGCGTGACGCTGCCGAATGTCGAGCCAAGGTGTAGCGATGTTCCCGAGCTTTATAGTGCCACCAGGTATTCGTCGATCTCGTGCTCGACTTAAAAATCAGCCACGGATCACGCCATTAGTATGTACGTGCATGTGGAAATTTTCTTAACGCGTCGTGATCGTCGCGTGCGTCGCTGGGATGCTAGAAACGTCGGCAATCTCGATTACGCGCGTTTTATTATCGCTGCAACGTTACGTAATTTGTCTCTTGCGTTTTGTTTCGATCCGAGCCTCGTCCCGCTGCAATTTCGATGACCAGAATGGAGACAAAGGCGAGACCGATAAGCTATCGGTTCGCGTGGCGATGATTCAATTTCGCCTCGTCTCGCGCGATAGAACCGCGGGCGTCTTGATACGACGCGGATCCTCGGATGATGGAAACGCCGATGATGTACGGACACGCTGATTCGGCTGGCAGAGCTGGCATTTCGCTCACGTTTCGCGCATTAGGAATCACGTTTCTGCGTGACACGTCCGTCGTCGCGCGTGACACCGTTGAAATTCGTGAATTCTTTTTTTTTTTTTTCTCCGCCACGCACTGGGAACGCTTGATATTCTTCGAACGCGAGGATCATCATCGATCACTTCGCGGATCATTAATCCGCCGTGGATCTTAATTCGTGACGCAAAAGGACGCGAATAAAGAACCGGCCCGATATTTGCTATTCGAACATGTAGGCGATACTTTACGTTCGCAAAAGTTCCACGTTTATTTTCTTTTTTCCAGCTGTTTGTTATCCCATGCTCTTACTAGACGGCGTTTAAAATATGTCAGAAATATGCAGTGGTGAAATTGGATTTTAAAGCAGCCATTTTATGTAACTAATTATACACACACGCTGTAGAATTTCTCTTCGTATTTTAATCGCGCGCGGAATCTACGATACAGTTCTAAAAATGCGTGTTTTCGAATATTACATGTAAACTCCACCCCTCTGTTACCGTGTTACTCCAATTTCCACGCGTACGCTCGAAATTCCTGCCGGCTCTTCCATACACCGCCGCCGTTATTATAAACGCACTTCATTCATTTCAATCTATCACGGCTGCTTATACATTGCGCAATTACTCAAGGTTTTATCTTGCTTCGTTCCCGTCCCAGCGTCGAGCCATTGTTTCGCTATCAACCGAATGCCAAGCAAAAACAGGGGTTATTAATTTAATATCACACCGTATTCTAATCAACCCGTAACGTTCCCATGATAATCCCACGGCTTCCCAAAATAACATGGATGTTATCGCCGTGTCTAACACAAATACCTACCATAAATACCTCGAATATCGTCTGTGATTCCTACGTCGTGCACCATCTCCTATTTACAACAACATCGTCGTGCAACGACGAAATAATTTATTGTTTCGCGACATTGCGGCGTGTCATAATCCCGACGGAAAACACGGGGTTTGTTAATTTGATAAATCGCGTAGGTGCAAGCTTTCAAAATTAAACGAAACCCCGAGTTATCGTCTTTAACGTCTCGTTTAACGTTCGGAGGGATTCGCCTGTCATCGAAGCTGACAGGAAAGCTGACACTGTACTCGGTAAGCCGTTAGATCTTACACTCGGTATCACGGAGGTGGATTTTCGTGCGCGAAGCTAGCATGCATCGCGTAATTCGAGGTTAAACGACAATTAAAAGTAATCAACGGTACAGATCTATCGAGACGAGATATCGCAATTTCCGCGATATCCCGCCGCGGACTGGATTAATTTCTAGCCGGGATTAATCCGCAGCGAACGCGAGGCCGTTTTTGGAGATGGCTGATAACTCGCTGGGTCACGAGGGAACCAGATCCGAGCTCGATTTCGTCTTCGCTGGTGATGGATCGCTCGAGATAACCGGATATTTGCACGTAACCTCTTGCGGACGCTATCGTCCATTATGATCGTGTCTCTTTCACCCACTTTCCCCGACGTATTCTCGCATCAGCCGCGATACCATTTTCCCGCGCTTTCAGTCGGCAGGGGAGCGAACCCGATTTTACCGACACGCTCGCTTATCTCCGCGCGTGTAATGGCGTGACACCTCTTCGCAATGAACAATCATTCGCCCGGCAACACCGGCAATTTCTCCCACATTAGCCGTAACAAATAATACGCGGCACTTCGGTGGTCGCATATGCCTCGTCCCGAAGATAACCTCGCTAACGCAATTACTATCTCTCTAACGCAATTCGTCGGTGAATCTGATCGATTGACGGGAACACGCGCGATCGACGGCTATCGACATGGTTATTCACCTATGAGTCAATAGTTCTGGAAATCGTCCACCGAATTGCCGAGCCCGCTTAAGTATGCCTCGGAAGCACCGAAAATATCGTTGAGTCACGCGAGGATCTCTCGATCGGCTGGGATCGAACGTAAACTTTAATTTGCATCGCCATGTCGATCGATTAATCATCGCGACGGCTAATGGAAGGTGTAAAGATATCGGTGTACAAGCTTCGAGACAATGTTTCACGCCTCTTGTTGAAAGACGTCCGTCAACGATGAATTTTCCACGGTTCGCGGTTCAGGCGAGCTGTTTTGTCCCTCTTATCCGGAGAAAAAATTGCTCCGGCTAACTGTATATTTTCTTTTTCGTTGGAAACTTGGCGACGAGTTTGCGGTGCAACGAAAATAACGGCTCGGACGAGCTGCGAGCAGGAAGAGCCGAGATAAAACGCGACAGAGGCTCGTCTGACTGCCACGGTCCGATTCTACTGGTGGGAAATTTCACACGTATAAGTCCCGGTCGTTCATTGTTCCAGATAAAATCGAGATACGCTCGCTTTGGTTTCGGATAGGCGTCAAATCTTCAGGTAAATGATGATTTGGTGAAATACTCGACGCGTCTGAGACTCCGGAAACGTAATGGAGAACGACAGACGTTGATATCCGTTGAATACTCGCCAACGGAGTAATTATTCTGGACGTTTCTTTTGTCGATGTCCTAGAAAATTGTTGCGAATATAAGTGACAGGCTATGCGTAAACTACAGGTGTCCTTTGCAAACTGTATAACTCACGGTTAACGTCGACGTCGCTCGACATCGATTTGAATCGGGAAGTGTTTGCTAATGATCGCTGATAGGAGAGGAACGATATATTTTCTTTTTTTTCCATGCCTTTTCTTGCCCGCCAGTTCTAGTTCTCCGGCTGATCCTCGCCTCGAAACACGCGCTGGATTTTTATAATTACGCAAGAGAAACCGCCACGATGTTGCAAATAGCGGAACAAACCAGACGACTGGATGCACTCTATTTTTAGTCCTCTGTTTGATGCTATTCGTGTACCGTGAAATTATAACAGCTCTGCTAAACTTCTTTGTTCCGACCACTTTTTCGCTAGCTAAAATAAATTCAATTATCGCGCAATATCGTCGGGCAAATAGCGAATGTCCGTCGTTCCGTCCGGTTTGACAGATCGTCGACAGATTTTTTCGCGGGACGTTTGCAATGCAAATTCGCGTCGTGGCCCTTTCGCAGAATTTCACGTAGCATCGAAGAGGATGTTTGCGGGTTTTTGTATCGAGGAACGAGTAGATTCTGCTGAATAACGAACGAAAGAACTAACGAGGAACTCCGACTGACTTCCGCGGTCCCTTTTTATCCTTTTCGATGAAATACTCGCCTCTCTTTGTGGTCAAAGCGACTTCCTCGCACTTAACGGTTGATCGAGAGGTAGACATATTCGCGAAGCACATCTGCGATTTTCCCAAACTTCCGTCGTTAAGTGGCCATCATAAATTTAGGCTGTCTCGAGGCCTGCTTAGTTTAGACTGAGAGATACTCGCTCGCTAAACGTACTCTTAAATAGCGATAAGTTCCAAATTTATTGTGGAATCTTGAAGCCTCTCCGTCTGATCATCTCCGACCATTATTCAGACCGTTATTGATAAAGTAGTACGTTCGAGAATAGCGCAGAATCTTGATATCTCTAATTTTTCGTCGTACGATAAGAGCAAAAGATATTCCATATTTAGATCGTTATTAACGAAACGAGACATCCCATAATTATTTCGCGCGACGAAGCAAGAAGACATACCGTTCAGTTCGTTATTATAAATCGGTATTTTTCGCAAATTCTTTGAATAAATGTCAAAGTCTATTCGCAATTGCCTCTTCTTTGCAACACGAGTTTTCGCGGACCAACCTGCGTCCTTGGCCACTATTTCACGCTCGTATGCAAATGAAAGGTAATTTCACGTGTCCAATGATCGTCACGCTATCGTCTCGGTGTAATCACGTGCAATGCTATGAAAAAGTGTCGCGATATTAAAGAGAAGGAGGGAAGGGATCGACTTTATTAGAGGTTGCGCATGTATTTAGGCAAACTTATTTATGACGAGTGAGCGATAAGTTTCAAAAATATCATCCCTTATCTTTATGATTTCTGTCCCGTTATCAGTCGTAATCCTCAGGTATAAAGACGTAACTCTGTGTGCCGCAGCTGGGCACAGCTCTGTATTTTAGTCGTACGGGAAGTGTGACGCACAGCAAAGTACGAATTTATCGTGTGTCCGAGTGCCATATCAGGATATGGACGAGATCAATGGTAAATTCTTCAGCGTCGACTTCGATACAACAACTCTTTGTTAACATTTCGCGTTACAATCTCTACACCTTCGATACGCATCGAACCTCTGATACTCGAAATCGAAATCGATCGCGATTATCGAATTGCCGAGCAATTACATCCGTGACTCTGCATTTGCCTCATCTTTCGAAACGTTCGATTGTTCCGAGGAAATTTTTATCCGAAAAGTTGCGTCATATTTCCTCCCCGTCTTTTCTCCATTTTCATCCCCACCTACTCGACTCCTCGAAGGTGTTGAAAAGCGATTTAAATTCGTTGCCAGTCATCGAGCACAGTTGCGAGTACAGAGGCTGATTATCAATCGCGCAGCGGGAAAAGTGCCTGTTTTCCGTCAAATCTCGCGTTTGGAAAATACTCCTGTTCGTGACTTTACGTAACAAACAAAGTAACGATCGAGTCCTGTTTATAGAATTTGAGGAAACAAGTGTATCCTAGATCGTCTAGATATTTATATCTTCGTAGACAATCTGTAGCCGCGTCTCGAGGAACTTTCGCCGGTTTCGTCATTACGGTTTCCGAAACAATGCGAATTTCCTTTTAATTCGCGATGCTCGTGCTCCCATTCCGGTTCCCGGTATCGATACATCGTGCAACAACTCGCGGGCTATTCTCGTCGCGGTTACACGCGATTACGCGTACGAATTCCGCGTTTCGCGCGACCAGGGACATCGCACGCGTTTCCCGGAGACGGGAAACGACAGACCCCCGACATTCGATCGGTTTTTATATCTAGAAACGGCATATGGCTGACAGGTATCGATCGCGCGATTGCTGATAGCCAGCCTGGCCTACCTCCGCGGTATACTCATTTCTGCTTAGCCTACTTTTCTCTCCCGCCGCCGACGAATATTTATAGACTTTCACTCGACGCGGGAATATTTCTTTAGCACTCAAAACAAACCCATCGTCGATCGATTTATATTTCACCGTGTTTGCGTACTTTTCATGAGTTCATTCGCGATCGGCGTCACTGAACTTCAACAAACCTCGACGTTCGCGCTGACCTCCGAGGCGATTCTCCTGTGCACCCTCGTTCTCGCGAACTGCGAAAATCGAGCCGCGTCGCGGATTTTTCGAATTTAATTTCAACGAAGTCGAACGTTATTCTCGCGCGAACGGGGAGGCGGGACGCGTGATTTAGCATTCAGTGGAAGTTACGGAAATCGCTTGGAGTTCAGGTGAAAACTAAGCAACAGAAGAATTTGAGGAAATAATAATTCTTTAAACGAGGAAATTTTCTATCTTTCCGAGATCTATCCATTTATCTTTGCTCGAATCGATGGAATTAATGGAATTAAAACGTTCGCGCGATCTTGTCGGTTCGTATGCATGTTAGTGCGCGTGGGTACACGATATTGTGCAAGGACGAGGTAGAATTCGCGAATTTTTACACGGTGCATGCGTGCGTGGAAACAGCTGTGTAAAAACTCATAACAAAGTTGTTTCGCAACAAAGCGCAAAACACGCGTTAAACTAAAACAAACAGTGGGAGCGAATTGAAGTAGGAAACTGCATTCCACAACAACGTTATTTAACACTTACCGGTGTCTTGGGTTTAGCGATAAAAAACGTAGAAAACGTGCAAAGAAAGTCTCAGAAAGATGAATGAAACGTTTAACAAAAAGTATCGCCTAATTGAACGAAACGGCTCGAAGGACTGCGTGGAAGTGAATGAAACGTGTAGAAGAAAGCCGTGAAAAAGTGAATCGTGCGAGAAAAGTATCGTGCAGAAAGAGTGGCCGTTTTACAAGGGTCAGCTGTAATTAATTCGAGAGGAAGGTGCGAAAAATTCGGAGCTCATCTCGATCGAGCGATGTCAGCTTTACCAGGAATAATGTCGTTGGTGTATTTTACGCGGCGCCGGGCTATAAACGCTTCCCTGGCTAAAATAAACTTTCGTCGGAACTGTCAGCTTTTTCTCTAGACCCGTTATTTATCGCCCGTGTAATTCTCGATTTTTATTGTACGTCATCCGCGATGCCACCGAAATGGCTATTGCTTTGTTCGACTGACCCATTTGCACGAATGAGTTTCGTCCGTTTCACCTGTCCAAGATACGGGGTCGTTAATGGCCCTAAAGTCATTTATATTCATCGAGCTCCATTTTGACAGCCGAGTGGCGATCATCGCGAACGTCGTAATACCCTGTTTGCTGTTCAGTTTGTAATTCGATTGTATGGTAATAGAATCTTATGGGACCGAACGATGCCTCGAATTTAATTCGAGTTCGCGGAATTTCGATTTTTCGCGTCATAGAGTCAAACGATGGTTTCTCCCCTTTTTTTCCTGGAAATATTTTTACGATTTGTTTTCTATCCGTCGAGAGGCTATAATGCAAATGGAACGTAGTCAGTGGAAAAACTGTGGAAGAATATATATCAACAGGCGTCTTTGGGAAACGGAGAAAACTGGCCGCATTGCTAGTACGTAGAGTTTCACTTGTAACATTAAGTTACTTTGACGCTATTAAATTTTTATACGCCGCTGTATATTTTTAATTATTTCCTTTAAGGTCAGCGAAGACCGTTTGTAGCTTACACGCGATTGTTTTCGATCTTTACGTACCTATTATCGACCATTAAAAATGCGATAAGATTCAGCGTGTTTTCAATTAAATTCGCAACCTCGCTGGTACCGTTTCCAATTTTGCGTCTTTCTCTATTACGTTGAATGTCGTTGCATCGCGAAGATAACGCGTTTCACGGTGATATCTACGTAACATTTTTGGCATCCCGGCGTGTTTTCCTTCGTTAATAGATACGACGTGTCCTATAAATATTCGCGTTACCTTTACTTACTTTTGTTAGTCACATCTCGCTAATTTAGTCTAACCGGTGTTTTCCAGTTTCGCGCGGGTACGAAGTCGCTGAAGTTGGCGAAAAGCTCGCGATAATGTATTTTTCAGCGTTATCACCTTGGAATTTATTTGCCAGGTACGCGAGGCGTAATAAAATTGGGAAAAAGATAAAATGCAAATAACGGTGTGTTCTCCGAAGGAAATCCCGTGTTTGCCCGAGGTATTGTGCGTGATCCGAAGCAAAGTTCAGGACAGAGTTCTGTCCGACATGTCATCGGGTATCGCGCAAATCAATATCGCCCAGCTAGAAATAAAGTACGTGGCAATATCCTCATGGCAGCTATATATAGATCCATTTTCTAAAATTGACCAATGCCGCAAATAGCCTACGCTCTCCGTACACGTACATACGTCAATTTAATCAAGTCACGGAAGTGGGATATTAGCTAAAAATAGACTTTCGATATATCCTCCGGCCCGTCCCTTTATCAAAAGGCACTGTGCTCGATAGGCACGATCAAAGAAAGGCTACTACGCGTGGAAATACTACTATCTCTCCTGTTGTCCAATAATAGATATGTCTTTTTCATTTCGCGACAAACTTAGCCTCGAGTCTATTTATAATAACCGAAGAGGCATATCCGAAAGAAATTCCTGCTCTACCGATTTCCTTCGAAATTATTGTTTTCTTCGAACATTCGTTTCCCCGAGGTAAACACTATCGTTCACAGTGTCATTGTCCAGCAATTTATCACTCGAAATTTAAGCCTGCGACAAATGGTTTTCCCCACAGACGCGAGCGTCTTCTCGAAATGCACCAGTGCCAGGTTTGATTCGGCGAAATTTCAAAATTCCATACTTCACCGTTCTCGTTCAAAACCGCGAAGATTCGGGGGTAAATTTAAAAAAGATGAAAAATTCACGCCGCGGATGTTCCAACTTTACGGATTTATATTTAAGAAATTGCGAATTTAAAGAATTCTCGAGCAATTGATCCGTCAGCCGCTGAAATAAAACGCTCCCTCCTGTTCCGCGTCTCGGCGCGTAGAGCAATTAATATCGTCTGACAGACAAGCAAGTCTGCAGGAAAGTCGAGATGTTTGCCGCAAGAATTTTTCCTCGATCGGTCACCGATCGAGGCAACCTGCGACAGTAACGAAACCCGCGCGAAACGTTGCCGAAGAATTGCAAAACTGATCTTTGCTTGGGATTTCAGCAATGTCCTTGGAGGAATCGCGGCGTTCGCAGCGTCCGTACAGGTACGGGATGGTTCTCCTTTGCGTTGGTGCACTGATAAACTGGTTAGGCCTCGCGGAGAACTACGTCGAACCGGTACGATATGTCGGTGTTGCTTGCATAATCGCAGGCGCTCTTCTCATATGTGCCGCAATGTGCTGTTGGCTGCACGCACCGCCAAGTAGGGCAACCATGCACACACAACACACAAATCATCCAATCACAGCACAGGTAAGTCTCCATTTTTGTTAACTCACCGCATAGCGATAAACCTTTTATTTTCTTTCGATTTACTTTCTCAAAATCGTTAGGGTTGCCCGGAGCGAACGAGAAGGCCCACGTTCCGGGGAAACGTGAGAAACAGGTTTAGAGATCGATTCGAAATCACTTTGCTCCGTTTTGGAGAAGCTGTACGCGTATCGGGACCAGTTTCGCAATTCGTTCGATTAAATCCCATTTTTATTTTCCTTTTTTCTTTCCTTTCCGTTTCGCGTCACGTATACGAGTCTATCAAATCGTGTGTCTCTAGAGTCACTGAAAGCGTGCAATTGCATAAGGTGCACCGCAACGCGCGATCGTACTTACGCATCGGACCGTGTGATATCGTTTACCGGGCCAAAACGCGAAACCTAAACCACCGCGAGTAGAGCGCACTTGCCGGGAAATTCCTGATCAATACCGCGCTTCTTCCCTCGTGTCAGAGAGCATCTTTGTGCAGCATCTTTATGTTTCAACTAACTCAACAACCAGTCACGCGCATACGTTTAACCTACATATACAGCCTATCCGACTGAACTGCCAACTATTGTCCAAATGACAACAATCGTCGAAACAGTTCCTCTGAATCTAAACTTTTATCCCGGGATTGGCACAACGATCCATCGCTGTATCGTCCACGTGTCCCCCGTTGAGTGATTAACCCGTTCGTTCCAGGAGCCAAGAAATCAGTTCGAATTTTCCGCTCGAACCGGGTCGGGGTTCGCCTAATTGCCATCCGCAACCGCCATTCGCCGAGGAAGCAATTAAACCACCGCGATTCCATTTCACGCGTCAAAGTCCTCGCTTTCACCTCGGGTGGCTCGACTAGCCGCCGTCAAACATTTCGTTCGTAGTTTAGGGGTTTCGAAAACGTTGTCCCCGATTGAGGCCTCCGAAGATTACAGCGTTTCGCAGATCGATCCGGGTCAACCCCCTATTATAGATCGCGAACCGGTCGTCTATAGCGCGAGTAATAGTATACAAGGGAGCCGTAATTACCGGCGTTTGTAAACAGGCTACGAGATAAAAATAATATACTTCGATCGGAATCGCCGCGACCTTTCCTCGCCCCGTATATCGCTCGGCAGCTCCTAAAATCGCGATCGTTAACACACGCCATGTGGCGTTTCGCGGATCGGTGCTAATTCCTGCCAAGCTCTCCGCGAAAACCAGCCCCGTTCCCAGCGAAAATTCACTTTACGCGACGTTCTAAAGATCGACGTAAAAAACCTTGGATCGCAATCGATCCATCTTTTAATCTCTTTGGCTCCACGTTTCTTAATTCTTATCGCGTAGTAGATAGCGGTAGGGCTTACCATTGATCTAGGGCTTAACCGGGTGTCAAAAGTCGAAAATGGCGTGGTTGTTAATTACTGTGTTTACTTTAAATCGAGTCGCGTTGAGTGGCAGATATTTCGTACTTGATCTTTGCAATATTTCGTGAAATCGTTCGAGGGACAAGCCGAAATTAACTTCGAGAGTACAAGAAATGCGGGTGCTCCTAATCGCGATGTTTAAAATCGACAAATTGATACACACCGATAGCTCGCGTCGATAAGACAGCCGAACGGTATAAAGTTAACCGTGTTTACGAATATGAGCACGAACAGAAGATGTACTCTCGCTTCGACAAGTCATTACGTACTTAACAGTCGAGTGTTCGTGTGCTTGCATATATTTTCGAGATATTTTTCAACAAATTTGTCACGTCTAACGTGCTTCGACATACTCTATACAAATTTCCCTCCATTTTCGCCTTATCTCTCGACGATCGAGAGACGTTCGCGCTGTTATATCACGCGATGAGAAAAATATTGCGGATCGGTTGCATCGACTTTAGAATCATTCTGGTAATTATAAACTGTAGCACAGATAACGATCGCACTTTTTCCACGAGAGTCACGTAATTCCCGGGAACCAGGCGATCGGAATGCCGATTGTCATTGGACCAAGTCTTTTATCGCACGTTTCCTCTCATCTTTCCGCCATTCTATCGTATCTTTGTTCGCAGCGTCCCTCTTTTGTCCTCCCCGATCCATTGTGTCCACGCTTTCATTTCGCTCGGATCTTGGTCGTGCAAAAATTTCGCCCCCGAAACCTGCCCCCTTTCTCCTCCTTCTTTCCCCCGTTTTTCCTTCGATATTTTTTTTCCTCTCCTCCACTCTCCTTTCCCTCCCCTTTTTCGTCGTTTTGTTTCTAAAACGGTATGTAGGCGTAGTATAGTCGCGTGGCTTAGAATAGCAGCCGTTCCTCTTTTCGTTGCACCCGGGGAAACAATAGAAATGCAAAGGTCTGTCTGCGGCTCGATGCATAAAGGAGGTCGCTGGTAGTTACAGTGCACTTATCTACTGTAAGGATATTCACCCGGAAGCACGTATCTATATTTATCGACGGCCATCCTTCGATTATTCTGCCGTGTCGCAGCTGCAATTGACACGTTCGCGAGGGCACCGTGGCTACGAATTTTCTCCTCTGCAAACGTTCTCGCGCGGAGATTGACATTCGAGGATTTATCGCTATTTTCGTCCCGCTGGAACTAATCAAGCGGATTTCGCGCGACCTAGGCAAGCGATAGGATGGATTCGCGAAGGGAAATAACGGGAATAACGGAGATAATCCAAAGTTGGTTTAGGTTTTACACGCGTAGGTTTTCACGAGCCCAACGATGCATCGCGACTAATTTATGCCGTACAATTATCGTTCATTTCAATTCCAAATGAACGTATTACGGATCGTTAAACTCCACTCACGCACCTTGCTTATTCACCTAATCGCCGATACTAGAATCGCGGGTATCGTCGTGAAAAACATATTTCGATTTGCACTTCCATGTCGCGAAAAATTTATTCCGTCGCCTATTCGATCCTCGTTTACTATTATATAATGCCCGCAACGGAGAACTGGGTTCGTTATAATTAGCTCGATTCTTTCGTACTCCCCGTTTCTGCATAATTCGAACAGTCTTCCTCGAGGAGTCCGATCGAATAAAAGTTTCGCGCGAAATTTCGACACGTGACGGCGAGCACGCGATACCTCGTGCAACGCGAAAGCTCTGTCCCGTAAAATCGTCGCCGAGGAAACGAAACGGATTTATCGCGTAATGAGAATAAAAAAAAAAATAGGAAACGCCGGCTGCCAGCCATTAAAGATCGACCGACGGTTGTCGCAGCCTTGCAAAATCCCTGCCGCGGATTGCAGTGGTCGCACTCCGAGAAAAAGAGAAAAAAATGGCGGACGGTTTCGGGCGGAGGAAACCACCGGCGATTCTCAGTCATTCACCTTGCGATTCAGCCCGACCGATTATGCAATTTTCCGCGAAGCTTTCTTTCTAGCCTCGAATAACCGGCGCTATTTTCATCCTGTTCTGTATCCGTGGTACGTAACTCTGCGGTAAACGCGCGCCCTTTCGTGACTTAGATCCGGCCAGCTATAAAGTTTCTAAAGAGTGTCGAGGCGAACACGTAGGTGGATATCTATAGACCAGCCGCGGTATATATAGAAGAATAACCATTTCGGGGTTAATATCCTTGCGGTCGGTCGTGCAACGTGGTCGTAAAGTATTAACGCGATAACAACGGATTCGTACTAAAGGGGCCACATTCGAAAGGCGGACATTGATCGAGGCTTCGAGCCACGATGGAATTTTGCATCGAATCATGGTCATCTTGATTCCCCGGCGTCTACCGCCGTTTCGTGTCTCGCGCGCTAGCCGGCGATTGATGGATTCGAAAGACGACTCTCTCCGTTGCAGATAGACGATCCGATTCACGTAATCTCCATCGAGGAACCATCTAGTGGCTCCAGACAAAAGCCACCCGACTACGAGGCAGTTACGGACGCGCCACCTAGCTACGATGATGCCATCAAGCTGAACCCCAGTCAGCTGCCGAGACAGAACAATAGCACCATGGTGTCGCTGCCAACCGTGCACACCATGATCCCTAGAACCGTGGAGATCGCCTCTAGGGACCCTACGCCGTCACCGCCGCCACCTTACGCTAGGTAAAGTTTATTTCCTCTCTGTTTTGTTATCGCGAACGTTCGATCGTTTCGACGACGAAAAGATTCTTTCGGTGAACGAGCGATTCGACGTATAGATTCGTTCGTAAATCGTTCGCAAGAACCACTCGACCTGGAATACACGCACAGGGTGGGGGGTGAAACGAAGCGAGGAAATCCCAGGTTCGTGGAAAAACTGTGACGCGATGCCATCGCTCGACTTGTCTCGAGCAATGCTATGAGTCGTTCTATAAAACTCGGTGACGTCATGACACAGTGCGAGTACGTTGCCGGTTATTTTTAACGTTCGCCGTTCTCCCTACCGGGTCTATGATTTATCGATCGTGTAAATTTCGAAATTAAAACACCTCTGTCTTGTTGTTTTTTTACAACTACGCCAGCGTAACCGACTGTAAACAGCGGTCGACGGGTGTTTATCCTCTTCGATTCTTTATTATTTGTTACTTTTGTTCATAATCCTTAACCGATACTGATGATTCTCTTCGTTCCAGGTGAGATATTTGGCAGTAGGAATCATGATCGCAACAATGGAGGCTTGCGGTGTGCTGGAGGTCCAGCGAGCGGCGATTCAATCGAGAACCAGCCAAGTACAAAGGCGCGAAGGTGGACGAGGGGACTCTGTCCGTCGTTGTAGCCGCCACAGCACTATCGGCCACGAGAGTGCACCAGGAGAACTGTTAACGACGTAGCACTGGACCTCGTTTACCTAGACTAAAGATATATTTGTGTTCAAAGAATCAAACGGACTGTCCTCTAGACGGGACTCCGCTTTTGTCACTGAATCAACGACACCGATCCGAGTCTTAGTCGAAGATGAGGAGCGTACCGCGTCGGTCGCTACGCTGCTGGATGGATTCCACGCGCGAGGGACGAACAGCGAATCGAATTCCGTCGAATTCCGTCGATGAAACTGAAGGGACGAAGAGGGTCGGGAGAGTCAACGAAGACGTGTACATTGTGCCTTCCGGAAAGCGCCTCGTTAGAGAGACACAAGCCTAAATGTTTGCACGAAATACTCATGACTCCGATTAAGCAGTTCCGAAAGTGTCGAGACTCGAAACGGACTTGACGATAAATTCGTAACGGGCACGATTATCGATTTCGTTTGGCTAACTTAGAGCGAGTCTAAACTAGCAAATACGAATAGTTGGTATTCTATACGCTTCGTGCGTTTCTATGTCATATCTGTGTAGGATCTATACGTGTTCCTTATCCTCGCGAGGAACAACGTTCGTCGTTTTTCGACGAACTCGGCGGAAGCCTTGAAAGACGGAGGAGGAGTATAGGGAGGCGAGAAAAGTAGGAGTCCTAAAAAGTGTCGGAACCGGAAACGTTCCGTGTATCATCGCTTAGACAATCGTGCGGCTTTTTAGAGGAAATACGTTTGCTTGCCATATGATTTCGATGATTGTCATTTTACACGATGTACATACCACATGCGAAATTCATTCGCACGTCCATTTTATTGTGATATATACGATGATGCAGGTATTATACGATACGTCACTATGTCGGATACGACGTTGCTTTGTGAAACAAGACTCTTTTTTTATAATGAAAATGCAAATATAATGATAGGCAACTTTTAAATCTGACTTTATTTCCTGCACCACTTCCTCGATGAATGTTGTTTTCGAAAGGAACGAAGCAAGCAAGTCAAAATTCAAAATGGCGGTCCCCATTACCGACGCCGAACAGAAATTCCCTAGGAAATCGCGGGTCGGATTGGTCGTACGATCTTCAGTGATAAATTTGAAAGACGTGTCATTCTATCATCTTGGCATCGTAAATCTTCTCGAAGCGTGAAACAGCTAAATTACGTTTACGCGGTTACGTTTGAAAAGAACGAATTCAAGATTCATCGATAAATACCCTTTATTCAATCAGAGTAACATTTATACTTACTTAAAGCATGTCATTGAACTTATATATTCGTACAACTTTATCAACGGCAACAATAATAATCGTAATAATGACGAGAACGTAACGACAATAGTGGTAATAATGGCAATAATAGCAATAATATCGTCGGAATGGTAACCCCCTGGGAAGATTGGACATCTATCGATCGTGAATGTCTTGCCCGTCTTCCCGCCGCCTGTCATCGATTCGTGTTGAGCAAAAAAATATATCTAATCACAGTGACGATGGTAATTATAATCGTAATGATAATGACAATGACAAGAATAATGATAACGTCGAAGATTAATCGTAATCGTCGGCCGACTATCGCTATACTTTTTTAAATTTATTATTACTCTCACTACACGGTGTTTGGTTAAAGTATATCCCTCTTCTCACGGTATCTTTCATCCGGTCTGTCCACGAAACAGACGAATAATCGATTCTCCTGTACTCTACCACCCGGATTCTCCCCTTTATATACACTGCCTCGTTCTACTGTCGCGAAATTAGTTCAGTCTGCAAAATAATAAGCGCCGTACGCGATATATCTCTGCCCCATTCTCCATCGTTTCCTCCGCGGTCTTCCTTTCGAGCAACATCACACACCGGGTTGTAACACCGTGTCGCTTCTTTGAAGTCGACGATAATCTCACGCGAACCTCGTCATCGATATCCACCATCCTCGTTCTCTCGTATACGTATCGATGCCAGAGGAGTAGACCGGAAACGCTCGGCTTGCCGATTCGGCGACGCGTATTGTCAGAAACTTCCTCTTCCTCGTCGAGCTCTCGAGATCGTTCGAAGGGGCAGAAGATACTCGTCGCTTCGCGACGCGCGCGGGAACGCACACCGATATTTACACGCTCGGTTCCGCGCGTGCCTCGCGACTCGATAATAACGCTGACTTACGATACAGAGAGGGACGCGAATGTACCGACGAAAATGATAACGATTTACAGAGACGCAACCGTGCGCACCGTGGCCGCGCGTGTCCGTTTATCCTAATAAATTTCTTCAACGAAAGAAACGAACGCAGAACGCCTGTCGAAGCTATTGCACAAAAGAACGCGTATCATCCCTCGTTTCCGATCGATCGACGATCGACTGGCGACGACGAGCACGGTCGATCAAGGACCGTCCCCGCGTCTTCCGCGTCTCGTCGATCCTTGACGCGCCGACTAACGCATGGAAATTCGATAAGTACACACCGTGTTTGCGATTGACATTTTGACAATTAACGAGCTGGCTGCACCAGCGATCTCGCGTGCACGCGCACCGCGTTATTACACCTCGAGGTTTACCCCGCGCGGAATCTTCTTCCTCTACCATCGATCATCTCATCACGCGCAATTAGCCAAGTGGATCAGCGATGCTCGCCGAACGCTCGTATAATATTAAGTAATCTCTCTGTCGACTATGTACACACTATGGACAACGTGTTTCGCCGTTTCGTAGACTCGTTTATAATATAAATGCGTCGGTATACTCGTCGCTATATCCTATATCAGACAGTAGTAAGAGTAGTGGTAGCAATAATAATAATAATAATGATTGGATTAGTCCTAGAAACGATCTCGGTGGTTGTAACAGTGACGATAGTAGTAATAATAATATCTAGCTGTAATAAGTACGCAATAGTAATTTATAAGTAGCCGTCGGTTCTTCCTTTTTTTTCCATTTTTCATTTTAGCAGAAGCAGCGTCGCAGCGGTTCCACATTCTCGTACTTTTTTTAAACGTTTAATGGCTTAACGGGTAGTAACAGTTATGCACTGGTAAGAGCGATACGTTTGTTCGATATACATCTAAGCTAATCATTCGTGTTCGCGCTTTTGAGTCCTCCGGTGTGCCGCCCCTTCTCCGCCGACCCTTATTCCCCTTTACACGCCTTAAGAGTGATGACCACATTAACGTTTTCGTCGAATAATATATAAATGCTTTCTCTTCCGCCTATTTACAATCACCGCCACTCGCTCCCGGCCTTACCGTACGCTTACGTCCTACGTGTTCGTTATATACAAAAGATATCGCTATGAGCAACGTCAGTCCGCACGGTTCCGCGAGATCACACTGAATGATTATCAGAGGATGCCTTAGATACCGTTGTTATAACATTTACTAACAGTCTATACAATCGTCCTCCACGTGTCCAAGACCTCCACCTCTTCACACGTCTCTCCTCTTGGTACACAGGAGCAGATCACCCGATAATTCGTAAAGAGTCCTTTTCATCCTCCTTCAGTCAGCACGGAGGTACACCATACATACTCGTACCGCATCTGCGGTCTTTCTGTTCGTTCCTTTACCGACACACGATTCACGTTCGTCGCACAAACAGCTTGTCCATTATGGGCAACCACGCGAACCTCTGTGTCTTTGAACGGTTACCTCATCGTCGCAACGACAGTCAAGTCACCGCGTGAAACGTGTCGCGTCGTATCCGATCGTCGAGCTTTAAGGATGGTCTCAGATGGGTGTCGGTAGGACGGTGAAGTCCTGCAGCGCGGTCTTCACCGTCTCGTATATCGGCCTGTTCGCCTCGTCCGTGCAGTAACCATCGGCGGTGCACAGCGTCTGCAGCTTCGTCAGGTAACTGTCGAAATTCTCGTGGCCCATCTTCTCCTGCGGTCCGCCCGGGGCGTTCGGTATTCGCACGTGCTCCAACAGCGTTATCATGTTATCGCGCAGCGATTGATAGTACTCGGTCAGGTTGTTGTTTCGCTGGGTAATCGTCGTTGATTCCTGCGAAAAAGCCAGTCGTTTTTACAAACATGCTCAGGGTGATATGTCAGGATTCTTACAACGAGGATCTACCGTGATCTACTGGCAACAGCGAAGAGATCGGTACTGTCAGTTGGTGGTAATTTTGAATCTCGCGGGTCGAAATAAAGGGAAACTTCTCGAGCAACTGGAGTTAGCCTCGACAGCACCGATCTACGTTAGCAACCAATGATACTGGATCTGCAATCTGGGCTAGAATTTCCGCGAATTTCATCACTGTTTATCTTAATACGTCTCACGACGGGATTGTCCCGCGGATGGAAGTTCTAGCCCAGATAGCGTTCTGCTTGGCTATCAACGGGAAGTCTGTCTACCATTCCTATCAGCGCATGGTAATAATCGATTACCGACTGAGTACAAGCGTACTGACCTTTTCACCTTGCTTCAGCTGGTTCTCCATGGCGGTGATATCGGAGCGCAAGCGCAGCACCTGCGATTCGACCCGAGCGTTCTCTCTCTGGAGCTCCGTGATCTCGGCTTCCAGTGTGTAGAGATCCTCGCTCTGGCCACTGGCGGTACCGCTACCACTCGTGTTACCCTGACCCGTACCCACCGCACCCCCGTGAGCCGGACCACTGGTGTCCACTCCTGAAGATAGGACATACACGGTCCATTTTAACAAGCCTGTCTTTCTTTGCTCTGCTTCTTATTCATTCTCTTTTTACTTCTTACTTCGCTTCTCCCGATTTCCAACGGCTTTCACCCTGTTCTCGAGACACTGTTCCGGCAGAGTCTTTCTTTTTTCAGTTGACAATCATACATAAGCTATGTCGATGATCTCGAGAACAGGGGTACGTTCGTGGAAAACCGTAGGAAGCCGAGACGGTTAATAAAGTTCGATCAACCCAAGATCTTGACCGAAGCTCGTCAAAGACCTCTATCTTTCTTTTTTTTTTTTTTTTTT
>NIJG01000033.1:2453642-2554438 GCA_002201625.1 Euglossa dilemma | reverse complement strand
TTTTTTTTTTTGCATTTTTGTCTTTTTTTTTTTTTTTTGCTTTTTTTGTGGAAAATAAGTGCATCGTCACATCGCAGGTTCGTTTGATCGCACGACAATGATCGCTTGCTAGGCGGTATAGTCTAGAAAGTATCCCAAGTCGCTGCATGAGGATTTGTCTGAAATATGGGATCGGTACGGTTTCTTCTGCGAGTGGTTCGTGCTGAGGTGATGGAAAAGAGCTGGTCTAGATCGCAAACGCGGCAACTTGTTCTCACGATGAGACGAGTGACGCGTTAGCTCATTGACAGACGCACGAACCTGACAGGAGTGCCGCAGGAAAACAGAATGATCGGGGACGATGTTAGGGTGATATAAGGGGTAGCGTGAGGTGCCATCATACCAGATAGAAGAAAAAAATGGGAGACACCGAGTGCTGGCCTTCTTCGTTTTGTTTCTCGACGTCATGGTAGGTCTCGGTTTATTCGCGCGGCGAGACCGCGAAACGTTCAATGGAACAGCTGTAACAGGGACAGCGTGTGTCTTTACAACCGGTGCTGCCAACACTCGGACGTCATCTCGTAAAAAGTAAAATTACTGGTGTGTGGATCTTGTATGTAACACCGAAAACACATAGAAAACAAATGGCGAGTACGTCAGTCCCTTACCTTCAAAAGTAAATGTTCTCCTCAAAGCTCAATGACAGGAAAGGAGCTGATCGTGATCCCAGAATAAATCAGAATATATTATTTTTCATTATTATGACATACGGTTATTTTGCTTTCTTTTCTTTTTTTCTGTATATATTTTTTTTTTCTTTTCGTTCTCTTGGTCTTTGTTATCTTTCTTTTTCCCTTTTTCTATTCGTTTCGTTCCTGCACGTAGTAAACGCGGGAAATGGGATTTCGCGCGGGGCCAAATTCGTATTTCGGAAGAAGCAAATTGACACACAGTGGATTGTCGATGTGCCCGGTTCAGGTTCTCTATAATTCTCCCGCTCTCTTTCTCTCGTTGCTCAACGAACACCGCGCGCATCTCTGCGTTCCCTCGTGGAGGAATGAAAAAAACGAAAAAGAAAGACTCGAAAAACACCTGGATTACCGATGTCTCCTCGCAGAAAAAGGAGAGCGAGAACGTAGCGTAACGTAACGTAACGTTGAAGTAGAAACGACGAAAGAAATAACCGAATATACGGGTAGACAGAAGTGGGAGGGGAAAAAGGAGGAGGTCACTCTTGTTGGTATGACAGCACATCATTGCGTGAAGAGTAGAGTATGGCATAGCATAGGATCAAGTACAAGGTCGTATATGCACAAGTTTACGAATAAAGGTTGCGAGTAAATTTTGCCGCGGTTTCATTGCCATCCACTCGTCCAAATTTGTCCAATGGCTCTTCACGCGTGTATCGAGCAAGTCTAATCCGTCAGCAAGGTCGGCAAGAGGATCGTAACGCTGGACGAGCAAGGCGCGAGAAAAGAATAAAAAGGCAAACGGCTCGAATGATCATGCCTACTCTACGATTTTCGCTTCTACCCCACTGTGGTAGGCAATCACATGCCGCGACATGAGGTACGCAGCTCGACGTGAATGAGATCTCGAATTTACAGCGAATATTCGTAATATCGATCATGGTCGACTCGTTCACGAGGAGCAGACCCATTTCGTTCCCTTTCTTTCGTCCCTCGATTAATAACGATCCGCGTCGGTAATCGGAGACGTGAACATCGGCGTCGTAGGCAGGAGGTTGATCCTCACCGGTGATTCCTTTGCTGTACATGCTCGACATGTCCTCGAACTTTGGCTTCTTCACCGCGTGTCCGGCTATCGGACAACCGGATAGGGATCTGTGAGTCGAGAACGAGCCGTTCACGTGGCCCATCCCGTCGCAACCGGGCGTGGGACAGTTCACGCCCTCGAACTTCATCGCTGTCGCCGCGGCCACCGCTGCTTTGTGCTGCTCCACCGTACCTCCGGATTCTAGTACACGCGCCTTGTTCCTGTTCGCAATGGGGCAGCCCGATGCGCTGCAACAAGTCGTTGTTATCGCAATTAAGGACACGTTGTTTCATCCGCCGCCGGCGATTTCGAATTTTACCAAAAGGAAAAGAAAACGTTGCTAATGACGCGTGCACTGGTTGCTGGAATTCAGAGAAAGGGAGAGAAATAAACAAAGGAACGGTTTCGTTTTTTTTTTCTTTTCTTTTCTTTTTCTTCTTTCTCTTTTTTCTTTTTGTATCGGCGAATTGTCTCGGGTGTTCCGAATTCTTTTGCCGCGTTGATAAACGGAGACAGAAACAAAAGGAAGGAACCGATGCAGGACATTGTATTTAGATTCAAGCTACAACGATCAACGTCGATACCGTCGAGTCAACTTCAATTCGCCGATTTCTTTACGCGCGATCGTGAAAACGAAAAGATACGAGTTTAATCGCGCATGTAAGATCAAGAACATCCGACGTTCCACTAATGTTCCGCTAAGAAATCGCTAGGAAATCTTACCTGCGATGCGACAAGAACTTGCCAGTGGCATGGCCAGACCCGTCGCAACCGGGAATTGGACATCTGTAGTCCGAAATGCCAACACCACCATTACCATCACCATCACACAATCCATCCACACAGAGAGCGAGCATGAAACGAGCGGAAACCGCTGGTTATTAGTCAGCGTCTTCGTCTTTGCGTTAGGAAGCGGATGGGGTTTAAGGGAAGGACCGCGTCGAGAGGGATGGGGTCGCCCCTTTTCGGTCTGCCAGCGGATCTTAGCACGTGCAATGCGGTCAGCAAGATACCCACGTAGCTGCGTGCAGCGTGCGAACGCGACGAAGGCGCAAATTGGGATCGCGATTACGTGTAACACGACTCGCAGAGTTTGCAACAGACTAAGAGCCCCTCCCTCGATTAATCCCATTCTACCTTTCTCTCTAATCCCGATCGAATCTACGGCAGTCGGTCGCGTTCGTTCCCCGATTTTCCTACCTCCAGCTGCCATTATTCTACTATCAGCCAAGATTACTTTCAGCCAAGGAGGATTTTCAGCGAGAAGGATCTTTCCGAGAAAACGAATTCGCGAGAATGAGTCGAGAGACCCAGAGTAGCAGGTTCCGATTGGCGGAAGATCGACAGGACGACCGTCATCGTTGACTAACCTCAGTGGCTCCGAGTCCTGTCCATCTCGAGGCTTGCTCTTCGGCTTGTTAGCCCTCGGGCAACCGGATAAACTCCTATGAGACGAATAGTTGCCGGTCACGTGTCCCGAGCCGTCGCATCCCGGTGTAGGACACTTCAGCTCTTGAGAATGCGCCTGGATCTGCGAACGATCGGCTCGCGGACAACCCGACAAGCTGCAAAGGAAAGAAAAGTTTCTGCTCTTTTAAACTCGTTCCAGATATACCATGAGGATGCTGCGCTGCTTTCAATCGCGCACCAAGCTATCCGCGCTGTTCGATTAGTCGAACTCGAGTCGCGTTCGATCGATCAACGTCCAGTCGAACGAGAGTAAGCAACGCAGCAATCTCCATGGTCAGGATCACGAACGCACACCTCAGAAACATCCAACGACGGCTTCAGCAACACATCGCATGCAAATTACGCGACGTTGCCAAGAAGTCTCGGGTACTTACGTCCGGTACCAGGTTACCGTTCACTCGAAAGAAGATCTCGATGGGATTTAAAGATTTTTTTTTTTTCTCTCCGTTCTGTTTCTCTTTTTTTTCCCCGTTTGTCATTGGTCGATCGTTTGATCGAGCAAGAGATTCGCCTCACCGAGATCGTCTACACGGGCTGCTTACACATTAACGCGGTGCTATAAAAAGAGCAGCCTTCAACGCGATTCACTCTCGGACGACTTGCCTTGCGTCCAGTTCGAACGTAGACATTGAACAGGAAGGTTTAAGGCACGTTTCCATTCTCTCTCGAAGATCAGTCGAAATGATCGAGTCGAGTCTTTGATCCCAACAGGCTTTCCCCGGGGCTTATCGGGTGAATGGTGGACGCACAGTCGAAACGGGCAATCAACGGTGTATAATTATATATATATATATAGATATACGTATACGATAGCATGCAAATGGCAACGCCGTGTTCCAGTTGGATCACTCATGAGGTGTCGCTCGTACGATCGATCGCGTTTCAGGTTCATGTCAATACAAGGTTGGCCTTACTCTAGGAACACTGAAAGGGAGAGCAGGGAGCACACTCACACCTGACCCCAGTGAAACTCGTCAATTGCCAATTGTCTCTCTTTACGATTAAATTAAACGTTAGTCGAACATCATGGCTGAAGAATGGTGCAACGCCGGACGCGGTGCACTTTCATCGTCGTTCTCGACTATTTGTCTTTTCGTCAAGTACACCGGCTCTGCTCTGACATGGTCATTGGCAACAGTTCGCTACGAAGCTGCCCACTCGAGGCTGGCGAAGCGGTTCTTGAACGGGCGGGTTCGGTGATCGTATATAGAACGCGTAATACTCAGATGCGTATGAAAATGAATATTAATTACAGTCGCAGGCTCAAGACAGACTGGTGGAAGCATCGTATCTCTGTTCGAGCACGAGAAGCTGCTCTTCACCGCGATCGTCTTAATGATTTTGCCATCCCTTTTCGTAGGGGTCGGGTCGAAACAGGGAGCAAGTGGTACTTCATTCAACACGAAACTCATCTACACACTTTGGTTATAATATAACGGTACGAGAACGCAACGGGGGCTTTGGATGGGGTTACGTACGTGAAACGAGGTACACAAAGAGAAAACAAGGGCGAAGAAAAGATAGGCAGACCGTGGAACGGAAACAAAAGAGAGAAAAGGAAACGTAAAGAAAAGAAAGAAATAGCTATTTATACCAAATAACGGGTAGGTCACACGTATATGTATATATATATATATGTATGGTAACAACAATATCGAGTAGGAGTAGTACAAGACCGGTTTCAGCCAGGAGATGAAGGGTGAAGGGATATTCTAGATAAAACGATATAGTGTCGCAAAACACTTAAGAAGCCACTACGCCACGGACCACCAATATGCATCGATGCAAGATAAACCCATCCATGTAATTCTCGCATTTCCGTGAGAGATCGCTCTGGATGTCTGAATGTGTCTGAGGGATGTTCGACGTGTCTGACTCTACGCGTGTGTTCTATGGGACCAAGTTCTTCTGACAAGGGATCATTAGCTACTTTGGAGGAACGTTTGCCGTGGACCGACATGACCAGGGATCGATGACAGAGACCAGGGATCGACGATATTCGTGTTCGCGTGTATGTATCCCCGCGTGTACGTGTACGTGTGTGTGTGTGTGTTTGATGTCGAGCGTGCGTGCGTGCGTGCTGCATCGCTATACCAATATATAAATTATACATAATCGTATATGTCGTGGTCGAATGTAAAATGTCAGTGTCGATGTCAATGCTGCCTTGCCTTCTGTGGGTAGCGTAGTTTCCCGAGACATGACCCATGCCATCACAGGACGACGTGGGGCACTGTATCAGCTCCTTGCCATCGCGACCACGAGGGGCGGGCCGAGGCGCGAAATTCAAAGAGTGCCGCCTCATATTCATACTGCACCGAACAACATCAACACGATAAGATACTCCGGACGCGATTGCTCGTCTCTCGTATGCCTGCACCTAACATCTCTTTCTTTGTCGACGAAACATTCACGGTACACACCTCCGCGCCGGCCATCTTCGTTTCCTCGCGATTAGACGCGTTTACGACGAATCTACGCGAGATCGAGGGGAGAAATTCGAGCAACGGAACGGAGGAGAACGCGAGCACGGAACGAAGATGGAACGACGGGACGGTGTTTTTAATCTTGGAACCCCCGGACATCCACGACGGGGTACGAGCGTGGCCGGAGCGCAATCGCTGCGTCGCGTGGTTACAGAGCACAGGCCAGCAACCGGAAAGTTTTATTGCGCTCCGTAACTTTTCCTTCTCGGCCAGGCGAGAGGGAGGTTGCCGTGCACGGGCAGCGGGCGTGATAGCGACATATGAGAGAGAGAAAAAATGCCGGAAAGTTCGGCACCGGTCGGTGGAGAAATAGCAGGAAGAGGCCGCAGCGGCGGCAGGAGCAGAAGGAATATACGCGGATCAGAGCACGAGAGCGGTTTGCTTCTGCTTTTTTCTCTCGTCTCCTCGTAGTCTCGTAGATGAACGAACTACCGCCGGGCTATGAGAAGCCTCGAAAACCTCGATGGCCCTTGAGTAGCCGCGATATTGCCGGCCAACCGAGCCGACGGACGCGGACTTGAGTGCAATTCACCGGTACGCCCCCGGACGCTCTGCCTTCCGTATTTTCCCAGCCTCCGTCTAACCCGTCGCTTCTCTGTCTTCCTGCGGACAATAAGTCGCCGAGTTGTTCCCTCGTTCTTCCTCTATTACGCTCCCGGTCAACGAGAAACCAATTTGCCAACGTTTCTTTACGGCCAGGAATCACATAATTGCTCTCGAAGGTACGTCTCGTTCGGTTTCTATTTTATCGCGTACCGTGCTTCGTCCCGAGCCTTTGGGGATTTCGATGACGCGATTAAGGTCTTAACTAGAACCGTATAACAGGGAGACGGAAGAGAATTTCAGGTCAAACGGACGAAGGAAAAGCTCTCGCGAATATAAAATTCGTAGATCGCGCTACTCTGACTCGGTTAATTTGGAACACGTCCGAGACACGCCTCGATCGTTCGGTCGTTTTTCCCAATTATCCTTGTGAATCGCGAGGACGCGGGGCGTGGACATTCCGGAAGAATCTCGGCGTCCTAGTGGAACGGACGCGCGGAATTCCAGGGCTGGGCGGAGATTAGAAAAGAGAGGAAAGCAGTCTCGCCCGAGGTATCCGAGGTGCATTTCAGGGGTCTAACCTCGATGGGACGACGCGGGTCTCGCCCCATAATCCAGTGCGGTGGCAACTGATTATACCCCACCTCCTCTTTCCACCTTATCCACCCTTGGCAGCTCACCCCTCCCCTCCAGCTGCCTCGTTCCACCTCCTACTCTCCTTATGCCACGAACCGCGCCTTCTCCACCGTGCCGCCGAGCTTTACGTCAATTAGAATAAGGTTGGCACTTTCGGTACGAAGAGTAATTACTTTAATTAACAAAATGGAGGTAGGTATGCGCGACCTCCGCCTCCCTCCGCGTCGCCGATTTTCCATCCGTGCCTTTTCAGCCGCGCTCTGTACGCGCGCGTACATCGCGAGAGAGATTCGCGCGACCCTTTCCGCAAGGCAAGTACCAAATGTGCGATGCTCGCATGCACGATTAACACACGCGTGGACGTTCGTCCGGCTCATCGGACCGCGTGGATTCGACAGAATCCAACGCTCCTCGCGTTTCAGCACGGTCTGGCTACGTAGCGACTTAGACTACTCGCGCTCGGTTCTCAACGATCAGGGGTACGCATGTGAAATTTTTATTTCAATAAATAGGCAAACCTAATGCAACGAATATTTCAAGATCGCATCTAGCAAATAATACGATTTTATACGAATAACTGAATTTAGAATCTAGGATTATCGAACACTAGAAGAGTAAAAAATTTTTGGAAGAATCATCGTGTTTAATTTGAATCGAGAAACATTGTTCTGCTATTTAAGGATATAAAAGATTATTTATTTAAGTTATACTAGTTTTAATTAGAAATTCGAACATTTCATGTGTACCCCTAGAACAGTCTTATCCAAAGAGATCATTTAGAAACGATTCGCTAGTCTGACAAATAAGGGACGTTAAAGTCGCAATTAGAAATAACAGTTTTACTCGTAACAATTCCGTACTGAAAGCACGTTTACAGAAGGATCGCGATGAACCGGAAACGTCGTAGATTCCATCACGAGCGCGGTATTATTGTTAAAGGAAAGTAGATCGTCGAGTTCCTTACCTATCGTCTTTACCCGTGGGTTTATCGAGAGGTCCGACTGTGTGCTGCGGAGGCGGCATACTATAGCAGGGTGTCGGCGTGTAGCCAGCCGGGATTTGGTAACCGGAAGTCACGGGACCTCCGGGATAAGTTCCACCGCAATTGTAGCCTGCAGTGGGGTAAGGAGTGTACGTGTTCCCAGGATATTCCGGTTGAACGCCTGTCATTCCGTAGCCTGGGTGCGGGCTCATAGGTCCGTAACCTGGCAACCAGAAACATTTATAACGAAAATTATCATCGGCGAAAGATCATCCTGTCGATACGCCATCGCGAAGCTTCCGAAATTACTTCGAATCGTTCCCGATCAAGTCAGGGCTGAGAATCGAGCAAAGTCGATACGCCCGATTCGTATTTACCGTTTTCTATCAACCACGGAAATCCGTGTGTACATTGGCACTTGGCAGCGCACCGATCAAAGCACCGTGCAAATACGCGCGAAAGTTGCAGATCGAGCGTGCGTTACATGGAAAACGCGGAACAAAGAAAGGCAAGGGGGCGATAAAAAGTGGAGCAACGCTGGTGATACACGTGCGCGGATGCGGCGAGGAGGGTGTGCAGCGAGTTCCAATTTTATGAAAATCCCGTAATCTCTTGGCGAGCAACGAGATGCAATAACGAAGTAAATAAAGAAGCCTCTCTTGCCGCGCGAAAACAAAGGAGCGTCGGCGCGGGGAAGGAAGAGAGGTGAAAAAAAGGAGGAGGAGGAAGAGGAGAAAGAAGAACAAGGAGCAATCGAGAGCGGGAACAAAGGTACGGGGGCGCAAAGGTCGAAACCGACGCGTCGCTTGATTAACCGTTGTAAAATCTACGCGTTTATTTACCGGCAAGAATTCATTTCGTCTGCAGTGCAAATAGCCGACGGACGAGGAGCGCCGGTGTACCGGCGACGTCGACGTCGCGCGAACACGACGACGCCGAACGAACGAATGAACCCGACATGCCGGCTGTGTGCTCGAATGTTTCAATTTCAATAACTACTCCCCAGCGTCAGAGTGCGCACAATATTGGCCGCGCCGGACTTTTGCCGGCTACGTGTACGCGAAATATTGATAATTAACAATGGTCGTGTACCGCCACAGGGAGGTGGTCCGGTAGGAAGGGTGCCGGTTTGGTGCACATCCACGCAGCGAAAGAGGATGAGAGGAGGAGGAAAGGGCCGGGTGCGAGCAGGAGAGAGCCGACGACAGGGACGAAGAGAATGGGGGCTGCTGTAGGTTTGGAATGCCAAGGCACAGAGAGACCGAGGAAAATGAGAGTCGGGGCCATAGGTGCCTATTATGGCAGTCATGTACTGTTCCGGCGAATTTTTATTCGACGGTTGTAACCGCGTATCGCTCTCTCGTTCCGCTCCTCTCCCAACCGACCCCCGAGGGCGTCGAGCTCTTTGTTCTTTTCCGTATCCCTCGTCCATGCATCTCCTCGCTGCACCCCCTATATCGCTCGACGTTTCGCGCGGCCGATGGAACGACAAGCCGACGCGTCGCGTACGTCCGTTCAAGTATACGAGCTTGTAGAAATTTCCAACGGCAAGAATCTGTCTCGTCGCGCCTACGTTCCAACATTCGCTAATTTCTTTCGTCGTCTTCGCACTTGATAACGTTACATCCTTGCCATGAGACCCGTAGTCTAATTATTCGATCCTTTCATTCGATCGTGAGGTAGACGAAATTTTTGACGCGAGTTACGGAACCACCAGGTATGCCTCGACGTGTGAATTTCTTTTAAGAAATGACCGAAAGTTGCGAAGGTTACGAATTTTGTTTGACTCCTCGAACGTCGAAGCTAATCGGACATGGTCTTGTTTCAAGGGGTTGAGAGATTAGGGGTAAGAGATGTAACACACGGAGAAGAAAACGAGAAGAGAGAGGAAAACGGAGATTCGGTGATAAAATAAAATCGGAGTCGTAAAGCTAAGATGGTCGGCGAACCGGCTGACAAGTTAAGCGATAAACAGCGATAGCTCACCAGTGGGATCACGGTAAGCGTCCATGTAGTGGGAACCCCCGCTGTCGGGGGTGCTTTCTCGGCTGTACGCCGTGACGTGCACACCGGGTGGCGGGAAGCCTGGCACAGGCCTGATTCCGGGACCCCCGCTGAAATTCACCGGCTCATTCGCCGTGGAGAAGTCCACCGGCTCGGTTTGCTCCTCGATTGGTCTCGGCGCCGGGAAACCAGGTCCAACGGGAACCGCGACAGCTTCTCCGTGGCCGGTCGGATATTGGGGACTTGGCGCGCCGCTGAATTCAGATGAAGATGATGTACGATTTAATATCCCTCCCTTTCGGCTCATCCTCGTTGCGCCAGCCGGAAAATATTCCACAGATTAAAACGCTTATACGCTTGTGTTCTGCGTGTGTTTAACGAAACGCAGATTTCGGCTCGAGAAATTATATTTCGAAAGAGTATTCGAGTAACAGAGTAGCAATTACATTGTTGAATAAATTATAACTGTTTGTAATCAGTTGATTTTTCTACAGTTTATTTTTCTGAAGTCGAATATCTAATCGAAGTTGCGCTGTCATCCTCAGCTTCCGAAAAATGTGAGTTTTTATAAAAAGCCACTTTTTCTGGCTAAAATGAAGGATTACTTAAATAGTAAGAATAATAGGAGGATCATTATTGTTTCATAAGGTAGGTGAGAGTATTTCGAAGTAATCAGTGTCCATAATTAGAATTATTTGTGCTTCTGGATAATTCTAATTGATCATGGAAGTTTGGAAATAAAACTCCGAGCATATTTTCCATACGTATTCTTGAATTTTTCAGAAAAATTCTGTCTGACGCTAATATACCATACAGCAGCGCATTTTGTATGTATTCTTGAAGAAGAAACCACCCAGAAACAATATTATGATGATGTTCAGTGTTAAAAGACCGGTAAAATATATATCGGTAGTCCGTAAGCGGATTCTTCGCACATCTATCCTCATCAATACTTTCTTTATCAATACTTTATCAAAGTTTACGCTTAATACGTTATTCTAGCCAAAAATAGAATAAAAATAATATAGAATTTAGTCCATAATATAGGGTAATGCAGTTTCAGCTCTTAAAGCACCTATAAATTACAAAATTTTATACTGATAACAACTGAATATTGTTAATAACTGATTGTGCACAACGTAAATTTATAATATCAGTCAAAAAATTAGAAAATTTTTTATTATCAGAGTGGGAGAGTTAATGAATTTAATGAAATCGGTATAATTCGGAAATTTCCGTCAACCTTTGACCGATCGAACCTTATATAAAGGACAACGCAAGGTTACGCGAGTCATTTATCGGTCAGACGTCAGGAACATAACATTTTAATTTTTGTCGTGTGCGAGAGGAACAAGGGTAGGTTCGGAGTGAGTTTGGGGTTGACCACCCCATTAGTTAATCTGATTATATTCTTATTTTGTTTTCAGATGATAATTATTTCTTCTTCTACGAGCTTTTAATTATTTTTTCCCGTTTCAGATTTTTTTTTTTCTCTTTCTATTTATCTTTCATTGAGAATTCGAATATTTCGTATAATATTTGAATGCTTCATCGAATGTTCACTCCAATTTAGTTCATCTCTGTGATTCATATTCGTTTTGATTGTGTCTTGATTCCTCTTACTAACATGTTTCATTTCAGCTATATACATTTTCCGTTATTCCTCTATCTGTTCAAAAGAACTAACTAAGTTGAAACTTCACTTATCTATTTTGCATACGAAATTAAAAATGATAGTTGTCGCGACAATTGCGATCATACGGTTTGCGCCACTAGGGCGCAAGTGCGGGTCTCGAAGCGTAGCCACCTGTACGTGGTGAGACCTGGTAAAAAAAATTCATTGGAAAACTGATTTTTCTATGGAAAACGATACCAAGCAAAGAGCTATGCATAAAGTTTAAGACATTTCCCACCTTTTCTAAATTTTCAATGTTCCCTTTGAACGTTAGAAATAAAGAGTGGACAATATCTATCAAAGTGATATATGAATAAAGAAGAAGTGAGGCAAGTGAGGTAGAAAAGGTAAGTAAGGTAAAGAAGGTAAGATAAGTAAAAAGATTAAAAAATCATGCAATAAGTACTATGTAGAATTCTTGGAAATGACATCATTTCTTGGAAGTGGCAACTTCCTGTCATGTTATGTATTCTTGATACAAAATCGCAAAATTGACCGAAATTTTACGAGACTGCAAAGGTATGGTCAGTAGATCTCCTTTCGACTTATATTCTCCTGATACAAAATCGTAAAGTCGGCCGAAATTTTACGAGACTGCAAAAGTTTTGTCAATAGACTTCCTTTCGTCTTATGTTCTCATAATACAATATCGTAAAATAACTCAAAGTGTGTTGTAAAAGTTGCAAAAGTATTCTCTGAGAAATGACTTGGAAATGATTAATAATTAGGTAGTGTCCAAATATTTTTGAAAACTGCATAAGAATATTGCCTATAGATCCAACTTTGCGATGCAACTCTAAAAGTTTACGAATTAGTTACAGAAATTTAGAAATTTATGATTTTTTACTGCCAAATGAAATCCATTCTTTTCCATACGCATTGACTTTTTTTCTTTGATATTACGCGGTTTCGACAACCTCTTCGCGTGTACTGTGCTCCTGTTACCTTTCACAAGTATCCAGTTCAAAATCATAGATGGCACTGACCGAAGTACTATCTTATTGGCGGGCTTGGCGCCAATCAACGCATTGCACTATCCATTGCAACTGGTAGCAAGATAAAATTATCTTAGCAGGGATAATTATTAAATTACGAAATTTCTGTGATTAATTTGTGAACTTTCATAACTGCATCGTAAAAAGGAATCCTTAAAGAATTTTCCTATATCATTTTGAATATGAATATTTCGTTAATTAATTAATGATTAATAATTATTGCTCAAAGTGTTAGAATTGTTGGCCTGGATACTAACATCCTATCATTAATTACAACCTCCTATGCAATTAATTTACGTATTACGTGGGCACATTATATAGAGAACATCCTTTGGTATGTTTTTGTATCATTTTTGTTTAAATTTTGGTTCTAGTTTGACTGATTATTAAATATTTTAACGAAACATCCTACTGATCGTTGTTATCAAATCGCGTACATCTATAAATAATTATTAATATCAAGGTAATTAGCATCAAATTATTTACGAAAATTATGTGGATACATCGCCTATAGTTCCAGCTTTGCGACGAAACTATAAAAGTTCACGAATTAATTACAGAAAGCTTGAACTTTCATACTCGTTTATTTTTTTGAAAGCCTCGATACGGTATCAACGCGTTGCATCAGGAATATATTGTAATTGCAACTATCCAGAAAGATAAATAATTATTATTATGCACACTGATATCCTCGGGACACTCTGACCTAACTTTAAAATCAAGAAAGATTCCTAACATTCATACTTTCATATAAAATATAATTTTAACAAAATATCGCGCCTTTTTATAAAAACCGAGGGTGGCAGAGGAATTTCGATTACAAATTCCTATTCACTAAAGTAAACTCTGCCAGAATCACTTAATGAACAATACAAATTAAAATTCACGTTGAACAGTGTTACCTGTGAAGCCTGTTCACGCTGAGATCGAGGGTCTGTCCCTGCGGGCTGGGAACCTGAGGACTGGCGGTCAAGTGCGGGCTGGCTGCAGCTTGAGGGCTGCCACCGACTGTTTGACCGCCGCCATATTGCGGACTGAGACTGTTGGAACCGTACGGTGGCGCCTGTAACGACAATCGTTACAACTTCGTGAGAAACCATCGAACGATTACACGACACAAAATTGATCAGAAGCTCTGTAAACAGACGTGTACCTGAGGACTGGTCGAAGTGACACTGGAGGTTGACAGGTCCATGACCGATCCACCCGGCGAGGTTGGAGGTCCACCGGGTTTCTGCATCTGCTGGACCTGCGCCACTGTCACGCACTTCACTGTAACACCAAAAACACGATAAACGTACAATTTACTCTTCTCCAAATACCCCAAACCACGATCAAGAAAGAACTCACCATCCTCGGTCTTCATCATCCCTGCAGCCGTGGCAGCAGCCATCGCCATCTGATGCTGTTGCGCGGCTGCAGCAGCCTCCTGATGGTAAACCCGTTCCTGTTCCTCGGGTGTCATTCCCGTCTGTCCCAGATAATACATATTCGTCCTGGAATGCAGCTGCTGCTGCTGCTGTTGTTGTTGTTGCTGCTGCTGTTGCTGCTGCTGCGACTGGATAGGCGCGCAACTCTGGGTGTCGTACCTCTCGTAAGCAGACGTGGTGCCAGGGTCGTAAGGCCGGTGATTGGCCGCGCTGGCCACGGCGTTCTCGTAGCCTCTCGCGGTGGCGATGTCGTTGGAATAAGTGACAACGGGTCTGGCGATGTTGCTCGCACCGGGATGCATGTAGGCCCTGGCGTGTTCCGCCGATCTGTGATGATAGAGTTCCTCGCTGGTGGTGGCCGCAGCAGCCGCCGCCGCCGCTGCGGCCATCATGGCCGATGGCTCGTAAGGAGACCTCTGCGACATCTGGTGGCTCATCCTGGTGTCCTCGACCATCGGCATCGGATAAGCGACCGTCGGCTGCATCGGCAGGACGTGGTGCGTCGGGTGCTGGCTTGGGTGATGTATCGTCGCGCCGATGGATCCCCTGGACCCCATCGCGTCCATGGAGGACAACGACGACGAGTTCGAGTCTTGGTTCATGTAAGAGTCGTAGGTCGGTCGCACGGTAGGTGGTGGGGGTGGTGGCGGAGAATTCACTCGGCAGGATGCTGTCTCTTCCGTTTTAGGAACCAGCAAGTCGGACGTGCTTTGACCTCTGGTTGGCAGACTGTTGCAGCAACTGCCGCTAGGTGTCATACTCTCGGTCTTCGGGACTACCTTGGTCGTGCGAGACGTCGGGTTCTCCTCTGGCGTCTTCGGCGGTTTCACGTTGATCCCTGTACTTTTCGTTGTCGCGTAGTAGTCGTAGGTCAGGCTGCTTAGCACCGGTTTAGTGTCCTGCGCCGTGGACCCGTACTGAGAGTAGCTCTTGCTATCCATCGACGGTGGCAACAGGTTCGTACTGATGTATTCTGGAGGAATTCCGGACACTGTCGCGAGAACATAATATCGGTCTTGTATAAAGCGTCGGTTTCGTCGGGTCTGATTTCCGCTTGGCTACCGGTACATGCTGATGTGAACGAAAGTTCGACGCAGGTGACATGCTTCTAGCGAGTGAAAGGTTTTAACTACGATAGAATGTATCACCACTCGCTGCGAACCACGATATTATATAATAATTATAGCAACGACGCTTCTGAAAAGATCTTTCCCTTTAAATTTCAATCACGAGACAGCGAACTACTCGATGCTTCTCTGAGAACCGGAGCATTTGTACCTTACGTTCTCTTGTAACTCGACTTATATACACTTCTCGCGAATTAAATCCTATCGGATGTCCCGGGAAAAATACCAAAGTAACCCAAAACGACGTGGCCTGTACCTAGAAGCAGAGAAGCGCCGCGCTCGCGCTATCGAGAACTATCGTGAACTATCGAGAAGCGATCCGTGGATTACTTTCGCGACGGATCGAGAAGCTCAAGTTGCCGATCCGATTTCTTAGAGTCGCTCGAACCGTGGATTTTCGCGTCGCTGGAATTCCAGGCACGTTGAGGAGCTGCTGTGCCGCCTTACCTTGAGCCTTGTGTCGTGCCTCGCGTGCGGCCTGCTTATTGGCAGCGGCAATGGGACATCCGGACAGGCTCCTGTGCGTGTTCCGATTCGAGCTGACATGGCCACGGCCGTTGCAACCAGGCGTCGGGCATTTCAAAATAGTCTCATGCATCGCCAGAACTGCAGAGAACCCAGAGACACGTGGCGTGGTTATAGATCGCTGCTACACCAATTTATCTATTTTTTTTTTCTCGATATCCTTCGAGCAATTTTCTCACTCAATTTCACGCGTAGCTGTCAGACCATGCACACGTTTACACGCACGCCGAGATACGATCGGTCGAATCGAGCTGCTTCGGATCAAAGTTCTCCAACAGCTCGGTTCACTCTTATGCGTTGAGTATAATTATCATCATTTTCGGCGACACGGTTCGTTCCTTCCTGACGCGAATCACGCGGCTTCGTCCTCCACCCGATATTCACACCCGACTTCGACATGTTGTGTATAGTAAGTATACAGAGAAAGAGAGAGACAGAGGAGAGAACGAAAAATAAAGGAAGAGAGACAGAGAGACAAAGAGAGAAGATATCAGAGAGACAGATGGGGTTGCACAACGTCACGGGATGAAATATACAAATCATATGTGTAATAGTACAATCAAGTATACCGAGCGGGTAGAGAGAAACTCAAGTAAAGACATAATCGTGTGGCAAAATTATAAGACAACAACTTGCGGTTCTTGTGTGTCCCGGATGGGGTTCTGCCGTGTGTTCGTGTGACTGGGGATGGCTGGGTCTCTCGTGTGACAGACGCCGTGCATAAAGTATACACTATCTCATACAAACCGGTTTACCGAACGTGTCAAACATTCGTCGGGTGATCTCTATCGTGGGAATGGATAACACGTGAAATCTCGAGCCTCCGTTCAGCAATCCAAGCGATAAAATTCGGAATTCGGAAGTCTGACACGAGGATCGTGTGTTTAGATAAGAGACATGCTCTCTTGGTGTGGTGTGACAAGGCGACTACGAGGTCCAAGGATCCATGATCGCTGTTTCACCGTCTCGATCACGGCCCTCGTGTACGATCGGTCGCCGAGCGTGGGTTTATCGGTAAATGGAACCGTGTCACAAGAGTGTGTCGATCGCCGTTTCAATTATACTCAATCGCACAAGATCCACCGTCCGATCCCGGCGTGCGCGCACACGCATACCGGCTTTTTTCCTAGCCTCGCGCAGCCCGTGTCTCGAGTTCTCCAGGATGTTCGGCCAACGTGAACCAAGTTCGAGTGTGGTGATAAATTCTCTACTATAATTAAACTACGAACAGAACGAGAAAATTAAAACGGAAGTAAAACGCAATAAATAAAGCTCTCTACCCCGCAAACGAAAAGCACAAAGAATATAAACAGACAGACACATAGACACACATAGACGGGCACTTCGGTTCGTCGCAAGTATGCGCGAGAGATCGTGAGTTTGGTCGACCGATAAATCCGTGTCACGGATCGGCGCGAGCGTCGTCGCGGTGGTCGTCGGGACGCGGTCCTCTCGCGGGTGTAAATCGACGCGTTATCAGGATCGAAACGGAGATTCGTTCGCGTCGCGTGCGGTGTTCGAGATGGTTGCCGGATTGAAAAAGAAACCGCGCTAGCCGTAAAATAAGTGCAGCCGTTCACGCTCGTTCACTCGTCACTCCCTTGGCCGGCGGTCGCGTGAAAAAGGCAGTTGTCGCAAAAAGAAGATGCATCTATGTCAACTACGATAAGAAGTAGGAATAATGGTGCCGGTCGGCGACTACTTACTCTCTGGCGTCAGTTTATCCTTCCGTGGACAACCGGATAGGCTGAAATCACAGCAGTGAATCGTGAGACACGGCAGTAGCTCTTTTCCCAGAGATAACCGAGTAATTATCTCTCGGAAAGTTTTTGGCTTAATGGTCGTACTCGAAGCGGGGGAAATTAACGATGTTGTATTTCATAAGTCACGCTTATACGGTAATTAGTGGATTTTTATTGGCAAGAACCAGTCGTCTCGATAGAAGAATAATAGACCCGTATGCTCGGAGATTTCTGGCAGCCATCGGTGTACGCTTTCAACCAGAATTTCATCTCGTATTTAAGTCCCCGAGCGTTCGGAAAAGTGATTCCAGAGAGAATATACTCCACGGGAAAATATACTCTGCGGGTGAGATGTATATTTTCCGTCGAATAGGTCAGCTAGTGTCAGTCCCATTTGGGCCTGGCTGTCGTCGGTGTCTAATAGAGCAGGGCAAAGTGCGGAGCACAGGTTAATTACCGATAATTGCTTACCTGCGGTGGTGAGAGTAGAGTCCGGTCACGTGACCCTGCCCCGTGCAGCCTGGGGTCGGGCACTTGTTGCCCTCTGTAACAAATCAAACCACGCCGAACGGTCAGATTTCGTACGGTTTCCGGTCATCGCGTCGTTTAATATTCGCAGAGATCGTACTATCGTGATTTACGAAGAATCGTTCAACTTCGGATCGCTAAAGATCCAAACAGACGGTTCACTCTTCGAATTGTCACGCGTTTGACAGCGAGAGATCGTTAACGCGAATCGAAGATGATATCAGTTGCATCGATTGCATCGGTTTGAAAACCTCGAAGGATTGTTCGAGAGTAATTGTGATCGGCCGATGGGAGCTGTCAACGATAGCGCGTGTGAATTCCGACTCGCTCGGCCATCTCTACTCGATCGTATTGTGCCGTTTAATTAATATCGATTACGCGGCGCGTAATTGCGATATCAGGAACAAACACGGAACTGGTCCTTCGGCCATCGGGCCATCGGCGCTGCCAGCTGAATTTAACGACCGCGACAAGCCCGTTTGATTGCGGATAAATTAGGTATCCACGCGGCTGGTCTGTCGGCTGAAATCGACGGCCGAGGCGTGACAGCCGCGGCCCGACATGCGGCAAAGTATTGTTACGTCCGTTTTTGTAACGCGGACGTTGGACCCGCGAGTACGGACATTCACTTTCGCTTTGGCAATCGAACCACCGCCGAGAATCAATATTTTAAGCGGGCACACCGGTCTGTTGACAAGGCGCGGTCTTTCTGCGCGCGGAAAATGAAACGCTCTCCCTTGACACCGGTCTCGCGATAATTCTTATTGTGGACCGGCCGTGAATGCGCGTATTTGCTGTTGCTTGACAAAATAAGCGTTACGTTTTAACGCTGCGCATCGGCACGTTCCGTGTAATTGTAACCGATCAATTGGATGCTCGGCACGTTTCTGGGCTAGACGAATTGTCTCGTTGACTGGTCCCTTGAAGATAGACGTAGTACAGAATCTTTATTTGCGGCAAGTCAACTGCGTTTTGTAATAAAACGATAGAATAATCGTAGTAAAAGGTACCGTGACTGCGCTGTCAACTCTCGGGACTAGTCGAACCCTTGGGTAACTGCACCCTTCGTTTGCGCCATAATCTCAAGGACTAAGTACCCTCTTTTCGCACCTACAACACTTCAAACCGAGTGTCCTTCGTTCGCTTATTTATCACCCTCCGTACGCGCTTTATACAAATTCTACTACATTCTTCGTAGTTTGGAAATATTCTGCAGAAGAGACGGTAATAGACAGAAATGGAATTTTTGGTAAATCCGTTTACGAGAAGAGCAAAGAACTAAATGTAAGTTATTATGGAATTCGATGAAAATTAGCATCGAGCACACGACAACTGCTATGTCCGACATCGCGGTGTACTTTCAGTCGGCACATCGTCGCAGAATGCGTTTTATTTCCCGTTTGCCAATATTCATGTATACTTTATACTCCTTGCTCGGTGCATTGAACTTGTAGGCAAATAAGCCGTGCGTATTTTTAGCCTCTCTAATTGTAATACCCTCTACGGATGTTCAACGTGAAATCATTCTCCTTCGACGAGAAATATTCGTGAAAATGGTAACAGGTCGAGGATAGGTGGTATATATTTGACGTTTTAATTTCTCCGTGATCCCGGGTAATTTACGGCAAAGATGACGGTTTAAAATTTCAGCGGGAAAGTTTAAATGAAAACGGACAGGCTGTGGCCAACTGTGATACCTCGGACCTTGTCGCGCGGGTTACGCATTTGCGAATTACCACCGGGATTTCTCTGTCCCGCATCTAAGCCTCGGGGATTAGCACTAGGTATACGCTCGACCTAAACTTGCCCATGAAACGAGAAACAAGCGAGCTCGCGTTATCGTTGTTCGTCGCGGAATGAAAGCGTGAATCTCGCAACGATTTTACGCGTTAAATCCGGTGTCAAATTACGCGGCAGGCCAATCGTCTATAGAAACAACGAATCCGATCCGGGAATCAAACGACCTGTTATCCTTTCAACAACACCGTGTTCCGGAAATTTCATCGTCGATGTTTAAATCCATTTTTATACGATATTTCACCCTTGACACGCGTCAGCCAGAGACGCGTAGAGGTAATAGACGACACGAGGCTTCATTAATTCGTCATCGAATAACCCGTTCTTGTCCACCAATAACGCGTCTGGTGGTGAAATTAATGTTCGTAAACTTTGAGAAATTCTGTCTTTTTTCCTTTTTTTTTTTTTCACTTCTATTCTCCCCCCGCGATTCCCGCTATTCTTGCCGCTGTCACGAAATTGCATCGGGGGCATGCTCAAGCAACCTGTACCATCTGTCGTGTACTGGCTGTAACTTAATGGCTGGTATGGTGCACGTCACGTATAATCGTGTTCGTGTTCTCAGGGTGACCTCGCGTGACCAGACAATTACAGGTTTCCAGTACGCTCTATGCAGCCCAGAAGTACCAATCGCTTAGGATGAGACCGTCTACTCGGCCCTTTCGCTTCCAGCGCGATGTTGATTATAACAACTTTCGCTGAATAATTCTTTTTTACGACGGCCGCCGCGAGATTAGACCACGTGTCACGTTGGCCTGGCCTCGATAAAAACTATAATCCGAATAATCAGGCAGCGCGATACCCGTAATGGGTTCGTCCTAAGCGTCGCTTTTCTTCCTAGTTAACACTCCTGGCAAACCGTAGCTCTCGGACAGGGTTTACTGCACGCTGCAATTTGCAATCTTTGATACAGACACACACACACCCACCGAAGAGATCGTGTCACCTCGTGATCGGCGAAGTTTCTTCCGCGAGCTTGTTCCCGTGCGCGTTTACCCTTTACGCGATCAGATAATTCTCTTCGATTAGCCTACGTAATACCCGAGAACGAAAATCGTTTATCGCCATTCCGCGAATCGGGGTGAAAACTGCTGGAAAATATCGATAAAGATTTCAAGCAAGCTGTCTGAACCGACTTGGCTTGAAGTTTAGGCAAATTCTCTTCATCGACACCGCGTGTAATCTCGAAGAAGACTCCACGAAACGTTGATACGTTTCAGAAGAGTTTGACGAGCACTCGCGTACCCTCTGACGCGTTTCGGTTGATTTCAACTTAGCTTGATCAAACGATAAGATCGATTCGGTGTTTCTTAACCCTGAAAGTTTTATTCTGACGTGCCATAGGTGCGTTCATGGTGTGTAACGGAGATCGGTGGATTTCGAGGGACCAGTCTTAAGGGAAGGCCAGCTTTAGGTTAGTTGCGGGGGTTTCCCATGGAGCGAGCACACTTTTATAAACTTCGTCGTGTACTAATCCTCCTCTGACTCGGATCCCTTGGCCGACTACGCTCGACCCACGAAACAGCCGCCATGACGGCGAGAAACTTCATCAGGCCGTCATTTCGCGTTCGAGAAAGAGAGGGACCCGGTAGATCCCTGCTTAGACTCGCTGGTCCACCTTCGTGGTAAATTGGATCACGATACGTGATGTCATTAGCGACATGCTTTATTCGCGGAATCAGAAACGAAGTGGCCAGCCTGGAGGCGCCGGGACCAGAGATTCTGGGCTAGTGGATATTAATGGAAGGAAAAATGTGTAAATCTCGCTTTTGAATCGAGAATGGGGCTACCTTTTTAACGGCCCACGGCTGAAACAGTGGTCTCGCGGAAATGGGAAATGTCTGGCACTACGGAAATGGTATGTGTTTTTAATGACGCGTATTATTACGTATGGAGCGTGGTTATGCGAGGAACCTACCAGGAGACTGCTACGTTTGAACGGTTTTGTATCTATTGTTAGACCGATGGAAATTAATTTGGAGAATTGTTCGATTCCACTTTTTTTACCTTCAAGGGTTAATTTAATTTATTAGGGTTGGAATACCTATATTGCAAAATATTTGGGTATATTTATCGATGTACAAAACCTACCGAAGTAGTAAAACGTGTTTATTATTTTTCAGAAATAAATGCACGCAGAAATTTATCGATATATCGTTCTCCGATCCACTGCAAGTAGTGCAACGTTAAATAGTTCACGCGTGTACCAGCGATATTGTCGTGTACTGCAAGTAGCGGTATCCGTCAAGAGTCAGACACAGCTCGCGCCACTGATCCGTCACCTATACGTATTCTCTACTGCTTTCAAGCTAAACTTCGTCAAACTCCCGCAGTCTGAAGTTTCTTCACGGTTCTATTCCACCTATTCTCTGTTAAATAATTCCGAATTAACCGAATGCTCGGGCAAACTCGACCCTTTCGACCGGCACAATCGCCAGCCAACTATCGATGACAACATCTGAGCGATAGCGGAAAAACATGCGTGACTAATGAAGAAATAACGAACGGTGGTACGCTTAGACCGGCGAACGAACGGTATTCCGTGCTTTTTAATTAGCGACGGGGCTAAAAAAGCGGCGAAGGGTGGCGGTTGGCCGCCGGCGGGATTAATAAATTAGCCGTAAGGTTTTAAAGCGGCTGGCCGGCGGTGCCTAAGCCGGGCAGGAAAGGGAAAGGAAGAAACGGACGGTGAGAAACGGGGAAGAAAAAGGAACGAAGGGGCAGATAATGGTTCCGGTCAACAAAATGAATACCGGCACGCGCTGTTCTTTCCGGATCTCTGAATAGACTTGTAACGAGTCGGTCAGCCAGGCGGCTCTTCTTTTTTCCTCTTCCTCCGCGTTCTCTGCCATGGGATCCCGTGGCGGGATGGCGAGAGGGTGAGAGGGAGAAGAGGAAAGAGCGGGTTCCAAGGGGTGAGAACGAGGATGAGCAGAGGCCAGGCGAGGGTGAGGCCGTGGCCGAGTGTGTAATTGTGTTATTTTGTTGCCATTTCACGTGAGGGTCACCACGGGAGGTCCAGAGGTGTACATAAACACCAGGATTGTTTTATTCATTCGGCCCGCAGCACGACGCGTGCCGAATTCTTTCCTCTTGGCCCTTTCCACCCCTCTTCCACTCTCTCTCTCTCTCTCTCTCTCTCTCTCTCTCTCTCTCTCTTCGTTGTTCCATCCCTTCGCGATCGTGCACGCACCGTGTCGAAATCGGACGATAGCATGGTGGGCAGAAATTACGGTTAAACGCGCGAGCCGCGTTCCACTCGAGTATTCGTGATCAATCGATGGACGGATTTAAATGTCCACGCAAGGCGAGAGCGAATAAATAGGCGCGTATTTATTTTAATCGACCGATACTGGGGTGCCTTTGCCGGCTTCTTTTAATCGTCGTACGGAGGTGGCGTAAGAAAA
Organism: Euglossa dilemma; assembly: GCA_002201625.1. NCBI lineage: Eukaryota > Metazoa > Arthropoda > Insecta > Hymenoptera > Apidae > Euglossa > Euglossa dilemma. The sequence goes on along the minus strand of NIJG01000033.1, from coordinate 2,531,336 downwards.
ACATCTTCACGTGCCTGTTAACCCGCTCGATATACCCGTTGCACGCTCGTGCAAGGAGATAAACGATGTCGCCGGATAAAAATGAGAATGACATTCGACGGAATCGAGTGATCGAACAGGGTCGGATCGATCGCGTTCACCGATTCTCTTCGACAGACCCGCGGATGGATGTAAGAAGAAGATCTTAAAGGGCGCCAAGTAGAAGACGAAAGATTCTAAAAAAAGAGAACAGCCCAGGGAACAATCACGAGGTATACGTATTTACACACGGCGGCGCTTGGCCGTAACGCGAGGGTAGAGCCCCTGCGCGCGAGTAAAGGTCCTTTTTATGCGTGCGGTCGCAAAGGCAGCGTAAAATTGAGTTACAGGGCAGTTTATTTTTTTATTAGCCAGGCCAACCCTGCCTGCCGCGCGGTTTCAACGCGGAAAGGGTGGTTTTTGCGGCCGACGGATTTCCCGATAGCGGTTTTATGGCGTGTCAACACGCTCTTACGCCGTTCGCCGTGTGTGTCGCCGGTGTGCACGTACTCCGAGCGTCTGTGTGCTGGGTAAAAAGGAGAAAATATTTAAAAAAAGAAAAAAGGAAGAAAAGAGGAAAGAGAAAAAAAATGAGAAAGGGACAGAATAGAAAAAGGTAGAAGGTGCACGCGATCCGGTGGCTAGATCGAAAGGCAGCGGGGAACAAGCGGGGAGAATGGCACAGGCGAACGAGCCTGCGATTAAAACTATAGCTCCGTAGGGTCCGGCACGCCTGTACCGCCGTCACGCTTGTAAGTATGCGATTAATCGTGCCCACTTATCACGGCCCCGCGTTTATTCACCGAGATTTCCGTCGAGCCGGATTGCCCGGGCTATCGGTGCCTCCGGATCTTTTAATAATCGACCGCCCGCTAAGATTGACAGGTGCGGCAGAAATTTCCCGAAGGTAAACGTTGCAAGTGGCATTACAAGCTTCTCTTTGTGCAAATATTTTCGCTCCGAGTCAGCCAGCGGTCGATGTTAATTCGCCGAACGAAAATTCATCGATTTGCCGGGTCGGAAGGTTCATTTATTTTGGAATCGACCACTGGGGGGTGGCGAGTATCGAGTTTAGGGGCGGAATAAAAGCCTCGGAGACTTGGCCAAGTAATTCTTGTTCCGTAATTATAAATTCTTAGTTGATAAACTTCGTATCGGGTTCGTCTGTGTAAAAATAATTCCGTGTTTACACTATCGGCCGAGGAATAAATATGCGCGGAAAGTTGGAAACTTTTAATTTCAAGAGCCGAACGGGTTCATTGAGAGACCCTCGGTTTATTCCAAGAATCGTGCCGATCCTTTCGCTTAAACAATGTCACGGGAGCAACGAAATTAGTCGTGAAATTAGCTCGCTATGGCCGAGCCATCTGGGCCAATTTACAGGGGAGCCCGAAACGACGGAGATCGAATTTTTCAACTGTTCGTCTTCGCAGCTTCAGTCGGAGAAAACGCTAAGGGGATAATGAGGACAGGCAGCAGAGCCACATGGTGGTAATAAGGTAGCGTGGTGTGGCTGGGATGCTAGTCACGTTTCTAGCTGCTGACAGCTGCGGCTTATACGTATGACGTGGTATCAACCCCAAATTTCCCCGTCTAGGCACATCGTGTCGTCGCTGCCCTAAGACCCTGGAATGCACTCCAACTCCCACCTGTCACACCGTGGAATGTTTCCCCGCTGGCGTGCGGCAAATCTTCTCTGATTTTTCCTCGCCGCTGATCGCAACGATCGCTATCATCGATCTCTCTATTCCCGTTTAATCGAATGTATCAACCTCGCTATAGCGTATATTTATTTTATCGTTATATTCGTCTAAAGCAACGCCTAAATTCTATAATCCAAAATTATGAAAAAGTTATTAAGTAATATGATGCTAATAATAATTGCGTAATTGTCAAAGAGATCGACGAACGCGTCAGAAGTATTCGGATAGCGAGAGTAAGAGAAGTCGATGTGTCGAAGTAAAAGAATGACGAAAGTAAGTGAAATCGGGGAGCGAAGTTTGAAAAAGGAAAAGAGTCACGCGAGAACGTAAACTCGAGCTTATAGCTGGAACTCTAAAAGGCACGTGCTCGAGTGCGTCTAATAGGTGCAAGTTTGCCCGCGTGCCCCGAGTCTTTACGATCATCGCGAGGTTCCCGTGATCAAGCGAATAGTTTCGAAGCTGCGCCAAAGACGAAGACAAAGTGGCTGTAGCAGAGGATACGGAGAATAACTTTACTTTGAGAGACCTTGATTTCACCATTTGAGTCATCGCCCCTCGCTTCGTAATTATTGATTTTCCGTGCTACCCTAACTCCCCTAACTTCATAGAGAAAGCAGGAGAGAGTGTGACAGAAGAAGACCGACAGTAGGAGAAGAGTACTGAACGCGGGAGAGTCGAAAATGCCTTTTGTCCCCCTCTATCCGCCCAGCGGATAACGCGTCGACGATAACCCTACCGCACTGCCACGTTCGTTAAGCCTCGTCGACGATCCCGCGATACTCATCGGCCGCGATCTGCCTTCGATTCATCGACGGGATGTTCGTCGGGAGATCGGAACGAGTCGTTGAAAGCGTTGCTCGTATCCGCAGTCGTTAAAGTCTCGGCGGGACGCGCGAGTCGAGCGTCGCCGAGACGACTCTGACACGGCTACTCGATCTCGGAAAGAAGAAGAGGGACTCTCGATCGAAATAGGACATGGAACTCTCACCTCTGCTTAGACTGGACGGAGACATGGACATTCCTGGTCTATTGCCGTCGAAGGTAACAGGCCTTTCCGGCATTTTCATCACGCTGTCTTGCTGGACCGTGCCAGTGCCGGCTGAGGCGTCGGCGCCGGTCGAGGGACTGGACGTCGTGGTGGTAGTGGAAACTGCGGTGATCGCTATACTGTTCGTCACATTGTTCCCGTTGCCATTGCTGACCGGATTGGCAGTGCCGCTCGCGTTACCACTACCGTTGCTGTTCGTAGTTTTGCTAGCCACGCCGCTGCCACACGTTCCACTGTTGCTACTGATGCCGTTCGTCGCGTTACCGTTGGTCGTGCTACAACTGCTGACAGCCGTCACACTGACCACTCCTTCCCTGGCTATGTCCTGAATGGCACTGGCCGCCCTCGAGCCGATGCCAGCTGGCTGGAGGATCGTGTACTGTTTGGAGGAGTCAGGGCTGGTGACCGCTGGCAGGCCACCGCTGGGACTCTTGTTCCCTGTCACGGTGTTCGCTGCCACCTCGTGCCTCGTTACGTGATGAACCTCTTCCTTCGAGGATTTCAACTGTAATAACGACACGGACGCGGAGTGCTTGTCCTCGGACGCGGGCGATATCCCGGTAACAGGTTGCGGTGTAGGCATAGCCGGACCTGGCCCGGCAGTGGGGTAGCCGACGAAGGTAGCCGATGCTGGGTACGGGCCGATAGGTGGAATCGCTGTCGAAGCCACTGACGGTGTGCCGCGGCCAGTCGCTTTCGCGTGGTCCGTGTTGGGTGGTCTGAACGCCGATGTTGCGGAGAACGGAGAATTCGACGGAGGCGAAGAAGAGGAGGCGGTGGAGGCAGTCGGTGAGACCTTCATCCCATTCTCAGTGAACTGTCTGTGATAGTTCGCGTATAATTGTTGGTGCTGTTGGTGTTGCTGATGCCTCGAGGGATTTTGCGGCGACTGACCGTTTCTACACGTCCGATCTCTGTCCCTGTCGTTCATCTTCTCCCTGTCAGCGTCCTCCTTCTCCGCTGACGGGTCGGACATGTCTATCTCAAGCTCGTTCGAGGAGTCGTCCACCAGCTCGTTGAAATCCGGCGGATCGTATCTCGAGTATTTGTCCGACTGACGACCTTGAGCGTCCACGTGAGTACCGATCATACTCCTGTCGTTCCTGTCCTTGTTGGACAACGATCTCACCGGCACTGCTCTGATTTTCCCTGCCTCGCTCACGGCCACGTTGTTCACTTGGTTCGGAATCATCCCGCACTCGCTTTCCGATTTTAACAGGCTGTCCAAGTCCTTTTTCACTTTGCTCGCGTGCTGCAGCTGCTTCGCCGCGTCTTGCTGCTTCAGCTGTAGCTGGGATCTGCTGTTCCTGTCCTGTTGACCGCGGAACGTTATCACGTCTTTCAGGGAGCAACCCGCGTCGTTGCTGGTGGTGGAGGAAGTGGACATGGAAGAGGGCGACAATTTCGGGTTGTCCTTCTTCTCCTCGAACAGGTTCTCGAAATTCGACTCGTATTTGTCCTCGTCCGAGTTGCCCCGTTGATACAACGAGCCCCTCGGACCAGGCCAACTTCCCGACAGGCTTTTCAGAGCGGCTTCGGTTTCTCTGATCAGAGTCTCATCGTCCTCGGGTTCCTCCGAGTGTTTACTGGACTTTCTCGCGGGGCTACCCGAGTTTCCAGCAGCGAACGCTCGTTTCTTTTGGGGCAGGGGTATGTTCTTGTTCGACTCGTTCGCGTCGAGCGATTTGCGTGTTTCATCGTCGCGGACGCTTTTTCTTCTTCGTTTAGCAGCAGCATCAGCTGTCTCCATTTCTTGCGGAATGATCGCTTGCACAGCCTTCTTGTTGATCAAGGGTTGCTGTTGCTGATAATGCTGCTGCTGTTGTTGTTGTTGTTGTGGCTGCTGTGGTTGCTTAGGATTTGGGCTGACAGATTCTGCTTCCAGCTTCCGTTTTTTGAGATGAGCCATCGCATTCTGGCCACCTGGCACGCTGGTCAGTTCCACCCTGGAACACAAAAATTCCAGAGGATCAGGAAATCTGCTCTCTCATCGGATGCATGGATGCAGTGAGTTTGATCAATGAGTGCAAGCTGGTCGCTCAAGGTCGCTCGACATCTAACAAAACCAATTCCCGTAGCTGGGGAACAGTAGCTCTGTCAGTTCCAAACAACTCAGACCACCCGTCCCATCTTCTCAATCCGATCTCTATTCGTTTTTTTTTTTTTACCCTTCTTTACGTTCTATTTTTTTTTTATCCGTCTGTTTTCTCGTTAACCGTGCATTCAAAGCCTAAAGTAACCTGGTTTTCTCAAGAAACTTCACCTGAAAGCCGTCGAGGTCCATCGAGGACATCGCCTCGAGTCCTGGGACCCTTTCCATCCAGTCGAGACGTCTGCGATCTTCGGCGATTGTATTTCCTTCGATCGAACCACACACTCCGTTCTCCTTTCTCTCCCTCTCCGTACTCTCTCAGTGTCCTATGATTACCGGTGCGATCGGCCGTAACACGGAACCTCTCTCGGCCACGATCGTGCACGCACTCGATGTGATATACGCACGCGCGCGCTCGCTCGCGTGTTCACGCACCAGTCACGCGTGCTTGGGTCGGCTGGCCGAGCCGATACGATATATAGACGGATGCCTTTGCGTCGCACAAGTGCGCGGAAAGCCCTTCCACGCAGGGTGCTCGCGAGCTACTGTGTGCTATGTTTAAGTTCGTTCGGGGGTGGCGATCTTCCACAGCGACCGGAGGGGATGAAGGCTTGCGCGAGCAACTGGCAGCTTCTGCTTCGCCGCGAAAAGTGGGGGCGGGTTCTGCGCACTGTCCACCCCTTTTAGCTTTAGCTGGAACGCGATTCCCGGCCTCTCAGCACATCCCCCGTCACTCACCTCACCACCCCCAAGCAGGAGTAGGGGACACGGCCCCTGGATGCACACGGAGGTGTTCGCTGTGTTGGGTTACGGGCGCCGGTACACCTTTGGCCGCTTATATTCACCCACATCTTAACTTCCACCACCACTACCATCACCACCACCACCACCGCCACCACCACCACTATCAGCCCCTACTCACCCCATCGCGCTCTGTCTCGCCGCGATCTACGCGTACCTGTGCTACCTGGTTCTCTTTCGCTGCCTTAAGGAGTCCCGGCGATGCTGGTCCCCGGCCAGAGACCTCCTGTTCTCCCGTCTTTTTTACATTCAGCCGGGTGTGCCTCTGGTAACGAGCAACGTCAAATTCAATTAGAATTAAACTCCGTGATCGTCGCTGTATTTACTTCTGATTACCCGGAACGACGCTCGTGACGCGCCGCGTTTAAAGAGGCCTCGCTATAATTCGGCTAAACGCGCCATTTCTTCTCGCGAATTTCCTCTCCTCGATGCTCGGCGAAGAAAGCGTGCCGAAGACGTGGTGAGAATGTGGAGAAAATGAGAGGTCGATAATGGAACGGTGTCGATACTTACGTAAGAAATGGTATCGTGTACAGGCGAGTTTCCTCCGTAATCGCAGCCTCGAGTTACAACGCCGAGAGGCCCAGTTCGGACTCGTTCGTCTCTCCTTCTCTCTCTCTCTCTCTAAGTCCCTATATTTTAGCGTAATCGAGGCGAATTACGTCGGCGGTTCGTAGTTGGCCGGACTGGAATCGGGAGTTAACGCCGCGATAAAATACCTCGGCGAATAAAGTTTATTCTTAACCCGACGTTGCTGCAGCCAGGTATTCGGACGTGGCTATATTTGGACGACATTTATCGATCCCTTATGTAACAAAAGCTAGCGTGCACGCTGCTGGCCGAATTCGTATGGACAGGCACGATTAGCCCGGTTCGCTTGCCGATCGCTTGCGATCGGCAGGGACTATATTTTCAATCGACTCCGGAGGCAGCCCGACTGGCCAGGCCGTACGGTTTAGAGCGATAGCGGGAAGCTACAACTGGAATTAGATAAACCCAGGTTCCGAGAGGCGGTACAGGAAGAAGAAGAAGAGCAGGATCAGCGCGAGCGCTTAGCGGGAGCTTGCAAGGATCTCTGGAGTGAGAGAGGGCTTTCCTTAAACCCTAAACCCTCCTCAGACCACGGGAAGCTCGGAGAGTTTAGAGCAACGAACTCCTAGAAAGGACCGCGGGAAGAGAATGTGCCCTCTCTGACTAAAATCGGAAGTTAAATCGCACCGACGGCTTAAGACATTATCACTTTTCTTTGCCGGCCAGTGCTCATTGGTCCGGCACTCGGTGTTCCAGAGTTCGAGAGCCAAACGAGCGAGTGGAAAGAGAAAGAGAGAGAGATAGACAGAGAGAAAGAGAAAGAGAGTGAGAGAGAGAGAGAGAGATGGAGTGGAGGAAGGTGGCTGAAGCGGAGCGAGGAAGAGCTCGAATCCCTTCCAGTTAGGGATCAATGCTTCCTCGTCCACCCTCCAATTACGTGTCATCCCTTATGGCCTGTGGGGAATAATTAGAAAGCAGCCCTTCTCCTGGACCGAGTACCTACGTTCGTGGACGTGGTATCGCGTAAAGATTGGTTTCGTTTTCGCGTCCGAGGAAAATGTCACGTCCGCTGTTAAAGTCTCTCGATGAGGCATCTTTCTATTCCGATGTCCCGCGATTAAAAGTGATAAAGTATAAATAGAAAGTTGCGTGAGAACTTTTATCTAAAATTAAGAAGAGACATTAAGAAGCATTGCACGATTTACAACACCGTAGGGTGTTGCTGCAGGAATCAAAAGTAGAACAGGACTGTGATTAACGACACTGCAGTATTACCGTATTTTATCGCCGAATTCGTCACAATCTATCTAGGAGTCCGTACAAACTGCTAATTCTATGTATCATCCACGTATCGTTCGTCGTAATGGACGAGTAATGATCTCCATGATTAGCGAGAGATATGTAAATTTTTCGGGATAGGTTTAAAAACGAACGTACACCGAAGGTACTTGGTCCAAGTGGTACGCGCTTGCTGCTCAGCCTGCGCCGACTGATAACAGTCCTCCCTCTCTACAGACATGAAGATTCTCGACACCTCAAAATCCGTACTCGTCAATTAATTAGCAAGTGCCGTTCGTAGCGGAGGAGATGGTTACCCAGGAACACGAGGCTGCAGAGCGGACGATGGTGCCTCCACTGAAGGGATTAGAGTATTAGGCGACGTCACGTCACTAGAGTCTAAAGGAGCCTTCTTGGAACTGTGCTCTCAGAGATAGCCCAAACTTACACACCCCCTTCGTCTTGCCGATGGTTCTTCAAGTACCCTCTCCCTCTCTCTCTCTTACACTTTCCCTCTTCATGCTTCCTAGGTCTCTCTCGCTCTCTCCTCATCTTTCGTCGTTGCCCCTCGTCGCTTCTGGCGTCCTTCTTCGAGCTCTCGACAATTCCAATTAGATAAACCACGGCAGGATCACGGCACTCTTAGCGGTATTCGAGGTTAAGCCTGTCTCCAGATTTATGCCGAAACGATTGCAAAATACCGCTGTTCCGAATTCAGACACTTTCGATCGACCTCGTATGCGAGTTACCGAATTTCGACGCGCGTTTCGTCTTCAGAGTTACGCGTATGGAAATTAGAAGCGAGATTTTTGTCGCACCTACTCTGCTTGAACACCCGCGAAGGGTGTTCTCGCGAAAGGAACTCGTACATCTTTTTCTCGCCGACGTCCCAGAGCGGGGAGGCCGACGCTAGGCGAATGCCGGATAATTTAGGGGTCTCTCACGCGTGGATAATGGGGAACTTGGCTAATGCACCCCACTTGGCACCACGTGGATTCGCGTGAGTTTTGCGACTCAGACTCTTCCCGTTTCCCTCCTTAAATGCTGAATGAAGGCGCTGCGTGACCGTGGAGCAACGCGAACAGATTCCGTGCAATTTATATCCATAAAACTCGGCTTCCCCCCAATAACGTTACACCATGCCGAAAACGCCTGAAAGCTTCCCGATCTTTAAACAAATTCTTAAGATTTTTAACAAATTGTTAATAAAAGACAAACCTATGATTATTTTCGTCTTTTCACTTTAGAGTTCCGTGAACTTTGCATTTGAAGTTTTCGTAAAGACGAGGAACAATACAAAAAATATAGGAATATTTGAAATTATGAATCACGAATGTAAAGAAGAATCAGACCAGAGGAGAATGCCGATTATTTAAGCAACGAGTAGTCACGGCGCGGGCCATTGTCTGACCATCGACGGTGGGATTCTACTAAACACGGCTCGAGCCCGAGAAACCTAACGAATTGGCTTTATTTCCAAGGGGATCCAACGACGCTGCCGCCATTCTCCGACTCGCTGCTTTCACCGGGCGGGACGAGGGACGGATTTTAAAGCGGACTCGTGTCGTGGCATCGGCGCAGGCGGCGAAAGAACGCTGTGACTGGGACAGCTGCCCGATTCGGACATCGTTCCGGCTCCGGGGAATAGCTCTCGTCCCTTTGCTAACTATCCGCCCTTACGTCAACCACTTCGCTCTCTTCCCGTTTCTTTTCCGCCCGCGTCCTGGCCCGCCGCGCCCCAGCTCGCAGACTGACGTCTTAAAGCAATCGAATTCTGATCAAATATTTAACGCTGCCGGGGCCAACGCTTTAAGTGGCTCCTCCTTCGGAGCTGGACCCTGTTCTCCCGTGTAAGAAGCGCCTTACATCGCTGTCCTGTTCCATCGAGTTTCCAGATGGCTGGTTTAAGCGTGCTCCGCCTTAAGTGAGAAATATACCTCCCTTATTTTTCAACTTTTAAGTGTTCCACACTGGATAAAGCGGCACCGATCACGTCTCTCGTACGTTGCTGCTGTTTCCCGTGTTTGTTGCTTCGACTCTTCCGCAATGCTCGTCACAAGGGGAAGAATCGAATAGATATTAATTTATTCGATGATCAGAAGTCGCAACCCTTATTCGCGAACCGATTTTTCTTGGTTAGAAATCTCTAGTATTCGGATTACGAAAACGTTTACCGTTTGCTCGAGTCGTTTGCAAGGCGGTCCAGAGATTTCTGCTTCGATTAACGGGCTGGCCATGGATCAACGCGCCAGGTCCAAGGTGGAGGTCGCCTTTTTTGTCCCTTTCAGCACACGGCAATACGTCACGCGTCCCGGTTTCGGGGCGTAATTAAAGAGAGCGCAGAACAGCATGACGCCTCGGGCCTGTCTGGGGTAAGGAGCGGGGCGAGACGAGCCCGGCCGAGGGTGTGGGGTATAAGGGATGTGTTTTACCGAGGGATACTTATACCATCCCTACGCGGCACATATTTTCATATAACAAAACCATCTGCGTGCCGCGCATAACAAATTTCAACTGATTTATTGCGAGGCCGGGGTAGGCGGGCGCAAATTTTCGCAGTTACGTTGGCGCTCGTGTCGGCGTCGGTTCTCAGGAACTCGGACCAGTCGGCACTTCCTTCCGCCGATTTATATTTCCGTTACGTTTCTTTCTTCTCTCTCTCCAGCGTGTGACGACGACGAGTGGGCCTGTGTCGTCGCGATTACGATCAGAACGCGTGTTTTGTGGTTACTCGATAAAAATATCAAACCATTTCTATGAGATCTCAAATTTCAACTCTCAAGTCGATGTGTGGCGTTAAAATTGATATCAAATTTAATTTAAGAGTAAAATTATTCGTTTTTGAAAAGGAAGATTATTTACTTCGTAATAAAAAGTCGAAATTTAACGTGGGAAATGAGTAATAAAAATATACAGGTTCCGACAATAGTTGCTATTAATCGTTGGAGGCTATTTTATATCACACGGATACAAGTAACCCCCCAAGAAAGGGGGTCGAAGTCTCGAATCCGTAATGGGTGTACGGAAATTAAAATATTCGGAGATGTAAGGGGATGCAAACTCTCCGTGAGAGTTATTAGATAGAACATCGTTAGTTTAATGCATTGATTTAATTATTCCCTGCAATAATGGTGTCTGTGATTAAAATATTTACACGATTATAGAATGAGAAATACGTGATCCTACTGGCGTTACGTTTCGCAAATAGGTACGAGTATGTGATTCACGTGCAGCTGGATACTTCTAGGGTTGCAAAGAACGGAAATCGGAAAGGACGTTCCTGAAAGTTTCACACTGATATCTGTGAGGAACGCGACCCTAAAGGGTTGCACAGAGGGGGTTGCAAAGTCGGGTATGTACAGAGAGGGACGAAGAGAGACAGGGGATAGTAAGAAGGGACCGTACTCGGACCAACCGACGACGAACCGAGGCCATTGGATCGATAATGTCATAGTGACAAGTACCAGCACGTGTATCCTTCTTATGGTTATCGCGATATTCTCTATATTCGAATCTCGAACGAAGCAACCGCATAATTCCACTTCCACTGAAACTTCTCGTAATTTCGTTGGAAACGAAGATGTACAACTAATGCAGAATATAAAATCGAAGATTTAAAAATGGCTATGTATGTGGATCATGATAGGATTAGCGATAATGACAAATATTCTGAACCAGTAATTCTAAATTTTTCTATAAATACATTATTATGCAAAACATACAAATCTTCAAAGGATATATGACTTTTTAAATATTCTCACAGCTATTCTAAACTATCCTAAATTATTATATACCACAGTACACTTCTTCATTCGAAATTAAGGTTCCACATTGCAGTCCTGAACGTTGCTTAATCCATTTGCATCATTAAGCGGAATAATCCGCACTCAATAATCGTTGTCTGCCTATTTTAAATTTATGTATCACACAACTATGTAAAAGAATAAATATTTATTCTATAGTATCATATAGAATGATGTTGTTTTAATATATGTATAATTTCTGGATCAAATATAAGTAAGAGTTTGTTTGTTACACTTAATTTCATTGAAAGTCTTGGAAGACTCCTTTCAGAGCGATGATGCAAATGGGTTAATGATACGATATAATAACAAACGTTCATATAACGTTTAAAACACGAAAAGTAGCATTTAATTTTCCATATTCTTCGTCATTTAAATCACGCAGTATTGCACATCGCGATCATCTAAGAATCCATGAAACGGACGCAAGCTCCGAGTTTAATGATCTCGTCCGGCGGTGAATTAATTTTTGAAACAGCGAGACAGTTAATAACTTATGATTGACAATTTCATTATGTCAGGGAAGATAAGACGAGACGGCATCTGGACGGGAAATGCGGTGGAAACTAACGTCAGTCGGGGTGAGTTCTTACCGTTGAGAACGCGGCGCGCAGTAAATCCTGAAACGAACCAGGAATAAACTGTCCGGGCTACGGCCATAATAATATGCCTCCGTCGACGGCGTCGCCAGATTGTTACGGGTTGTTGGAATTGCCTCACCGAAAACCAGTCCGCCTCGCGGCCTTCTTGGATTACGATGCAATTTCTCTAGACTCGCGGGATTGCACCGATGACGACCCTTAAAACTCCACGGTCCCTTCCGCGGTCCTTTCTCGGCCTGAATTACGTGCAGACGCGTGTGTCGATAGATTCAAACGATGGCCACTGTGACTGACACCATGGTCCCTCATTCGTCGAAAGATTTTCCACGAATTTTAACAAAAATAGGAACGAATCGATGAAGTATATTACAAATAAAAATTCGACTGATTTTCAGAGTGAGTTACTATTCAATTTTTCACCCCCGTCTAACGTCAATTAGAAACTAAAATTATTGGATGATTCAAACTACAAAAATTAGAACTATTAAATATTTCTAAGTCCGATTTAGTCACAGCTAAGAATTAAAATCCTCGAGTTCTCAAATCACCACTCTGATTTCCAAATTAAAAATCGATGTCTTTTTAAATAAAATCACACAAAATGGGGTTTCTCTGTCTGACAAGTGGCGTGCGAGTCTCCTTTAGGCTTTAGGCTCTACCTCCACCATAAATACACGGTACACAGCGAGTTAGGCAACTCTGTCGTCCCGTGAAGTGTTATACGTGCGTGCACGCGGCCGTAAAGTGGAAAAAGGAGAAGGTCCGCAGGCAGTTTGTTACCGGGAGCAGTTGTAACGGAAGGGCACGTATCGAGTAACATGATTACAAATATATCATAACCTCCTTGGCCCTTTTCGAGCGTCCTCGATAGGGCCCGACAACGGAAGCATGTCCTTCGACACGCGATACACGTGCGTCGCCTGTCGATGCGGCTTTATCGCAGCAAATCACTGCCGGCCAAAGGAAATAAAGACAAAGAGGCCGCGAGTGAAAAGGGCACGTAGCAAGTCCCTCTGAGAAATCGAATCTGCGAGGAATTTCTCCGAGAAACATGGGAATTTCATATTTATATATATATCAAGATTTATTACGATCGTTATATTTGGCTACTCAACAGGTAAAAGTTAACTGTCCGTTGATGCGAATGTATATATAATAGATAACTCCTATGCGATGATCGCCAATTTGCAGAATTGAAGTTGAAGTTTAAGTTCGAACGTTGTTACAAGCATAACCGGTCTTTATCGAACAGAAACTGCAGGAACTACGCTTTCTGTCACGAGAACGACTGTACACCGTAAAGCAAGAGGTTGAAACAAAGTTATATTCCAAAAAAAGAACGAGACCATTTACGATTCTTTAACAAATTCCCACGTGTCTATAACCATTTGAGAGTTCGATATTCCTTCTTTCTGCTACCTAAAATTTCCGATTCCAAAATCATCATTAAGTGCCGCATGAAATATTTCCTAATTCCATATCGGAGTAAAAGAAAAGAGAGAAGAACGTTACTTTTTCATCCCCAAACAACGGTAATGCCTCAATACGCCCCAGATCGAAGCAGAAAATTGATGGCAGGGTTAATCATCGTACTTCACATATCCAACGGTCCAATTCAATTAGACAAATCATCGTATCCAAGAGAGCCGATCCGAAACATTCGACCCCTCTCATCAAGGCAAAATAATTCCTGCCGTAGCCGGCTGGAAGATCGGAAAGCAGACGTTTTCTCCGGCTCGAAGGGTAAACGTTTAATATAAGAATATTACGGATGGAGCAGCAGCAGCCATCGGTATCGCGGATCAGCGTGCCGGAAACGGGGAAATCGAGACAGCCAGATATCTGGGGATGTTTTACACCTCATTAGGCAACAATGTGTTGTTGCCAGGGTGAATTATATCGGGCATGAGACGCCCGTCAAGACAAATGGCTCGAACCGGAGGTAATTGTGGGCTTTTATTAGCTCTGGTTTCTCCTGTTGGCTGCAAATCGCGCAACGCCGGCTCCGAGACCTTCAGAGCCAGCAACCAGGCAACACTCGGGGCAACCAACCCTTCCAGCAGCCTCCTTCTCGTCTATTTTCCACAGTTCCGCGTGACTGTTGCTCGTTCGCCTCTCCCGCGCCGCCTTTCCGTTCGCCTCTGCGTAATTACTCGCGTGACAGTAACGCAGGAATGCGAATCCCGTCTCTCTAATGCCCTTACACTCCTCGCTGTGGCTTGTGTCGAATCGGCCGCCTTTGAGGTGGCCTTCTGATCCGATTTTTCGGGGATCTATTACTTGGCGCGCGTCGTCAGTTGCCTGGTTTCATTGTCTTCGCGTTGCTTCTCTGTTACTTGTTTTATCTTCAGGAGAACTTAAGGAGAAGAATTTTTAAAAAATTCCTTTTCTTTCAGAGATTGTCAGCGATTTTTGTTCCTATTTTTATGTAGGTGTTTCTAAGATACGAGAGGTTGCAGGCAGATTAGAGCGTTGCGTGCATCACGTTTTGGATTATTTACGAGGAGCGTCGAGACGCGGCTGTCTGCGTTGGCCAAAGTATGCCCGAACGGACGAGCAAGATCAATGTGGCCAGCGTGTTTCTTGAGATGTTTCACATACTTCCAAGGTTAATTACGTCGCGGTGAAAATTGCTGCGGTCCAGGTGCCGCCGAAATATTCCCCGCTTGTTTGTCCAAAAATTTCCACCCTCTCGCAACACTTCGCGCCGCCTCTTTCCACTCGAATCTCCTCTCTAAAATATGCGTGGCTCCTCTGTCTTCGATGCTTCGGCCGCGGTTCAATTTTCAATCCGAATTTTCGCGTCCCGCCGCAGATTTTCCGCGAGAAACCGAGATCGGGGATAATAAAATTGCGACAATGCGCGGCGGGAGTTGGCGAAACGGGCACCCGAGCTGCAAGGATTTCCGTGTAAGGCTATTTAAACGAGGCCGACATCCGTGGAAAAACTAACGCGTCGCGTTTCAACTTTCCTCGCCCTAAAAATCCCGCGTTCACCCCATTCGGGAATCTTCCTGGCCGAAAATCCTCGCGCGCGAACACCGCCGAACGGGGCTGCGCTTCCTCTTCGCTCGGTAATTACCGAATGCAGAAACTTTCCGGCCATTCTTCTCGCCAAACAATCCACGTCGTCGCTCCGGTTTCGCGCGGCGAGATATCGGGAAATAAACCGCGGGATAAATCCCGAAATAATTCCAGCATTAACCGCGACAGACGCAACGCACCGACCATCGCTTTGCCGCGGCGCGCGAGCGTCTGGGAGAATTTGAAAGGAAATAAAACGCTCTTTCATATCTCATCCGTGACGCGAGTGGAGCTGGGGCCGTGGTCGAAAATCGCGGTATTTTTTCGAGGGGGAAAAAAGCCAGGACATTCCGAAAGGGCGCATTTTCGCGAGAAGAGAGCTGCTATCCACGCGTTATTACGCCTCTAGGAGGTACAACCCGCTCGAGGCATATGCGGGCCACAAGCTTGTCCCCGTCCCTCTTTCGCTCGTAGTTTCGCCTCGTGGTTCATGTATTTATGCATTTCCAGCCAGCTCCGCTTCTTCGCTAGACTCGGCGGCCGCGTACACACGCGTGGACCAGCGCCATTGTGCGCCAGCCGATTTGCATGTATTGCACCTCGATGATGCGCCGTGAAAGATGGCCGAGCGAGGGGTGCCAACGCGACCAAGACGCTGAATCGCTTTTAAATTAGCCACCAGCTTCGGGTTAACTGCTCACGATGTGTTATCGAATTGTTCTTTTTCATTTTTGCTGCAGGACGACAGGATTTGCAGTATATATTTTACTTCAGGACGTTGATGGCAGAGATAATAAACTCGATGATCTTACGTTATAGAATTTTAATTAACTACGCTTGGATGTTGAACTGGAAACTTCGAAGATGGAAATGTGACTGAAGCATGGTGCAAATTTTACGAGGGGTGAGTGAAATTATAAAAAGTGTCTGAGATTAGTATTATGTGGGATAATTCAATGACACTCGAATGTTCATAAAAAAGATTCTGAAGTACCAGAGACAATTTGACGAATAGAAATGACCGAGAAAAGTACCTTATTAAGAGTTATCCAATGGACCACGGCAATTATATTAATAAAATACGTATACGATGCGATAATGTGTCGCGAGGAGGTTAATTAAAGGAAAGGTGATTCTTTAAAACTATGCGAGGAACTCGAGCCACGTCGGGAAATTCGAATCGTCGGTGGCTCGTCCACGGTTACAGGTTTATAATTAATCGTGACATTAGTCAGACTGCAAACAATTACGAAGCGCGGGCGTCCTCGCGGTAATTTCATCGAGCCCCGGCGCAAAATATTATCGCGTTAATTGTTATCAGGATTTTCGAACAATTACACGGGCCGTGGAACGGGCGCCGAAGCAATTTTCCATCCTCCGGTGAAGCTGCGTCTCTTTCGCGCCACCAACACCACGTTCGTTGCTTTTCATTATTCAACCGCCATATTTACTCATTGAATTCAATTCGGATTCACTTATGGTATGATTTACTCAGCGAAGGCGTACCTGAGGACGGTGATGGGAATTTATTGGAGACGGAGGTCGTCCTGAATACGGGCAAGGAAAATGCAGACAGAGAGAGAGAGAGAGAGAGAGAGAGCAAGGGCGAGGACGGGAGAAGAGAGGTCGTCGAAAGGGACAACGGGCAACGAAGGGAGAGGAAAATAAAGGGCGCGTCCTTTTCTCATATTCCGCATGCCATATGGTAGCTCGTGAAAGTTGCAAGAGTATCTTTTCGAAATCCAGATTTACAGCGGTGTCTCTCGCGTGTTTCCTCGCTTTTGTTCCTAGTTTCGTTACTTCTGCCTGTCTGTCCCTCTGTTACTTGTTCCTACTTTTTTAAGTCCATACGATGATTAATGCTCGCTGTTCTGCTCCGTACGCGAAAATATTTCTCTACCATTTTCGTTGCAAACCGAGAACACGAACGTTGCTTCCGCGTTGCGAATGCAGCGGAAGAGAAACAATTTTCCAGCGACCTTTATGTTGCCTTTTTCTATCGCGAGAAAATTTCCTTTACGCGTATTTCAGGGTAATTAAGGAAGTAAACAAAAGAATTATCCTGTACGCGTCGCACAAGAATGGAAACTAGGGTAATAAAACAAATAAAGATTCTTCGCGTTCGCGTAAAGCGGGTTCCCATAGGTCGGATTATACAACTTGTGACTCGCCGTTTGTTCGAATCCGGGAATAAAAAAAGAATCCGGGCCATTGGAGGGGTCTTTGCGAGAATAGACGTCTGGCCGGCCGCGTGTTGGTGGCTCGAACGTATTGTACGCTACTTTATCGGAGGATGCTGAATTTTTATCCATCCCCTGTGCAAATAGAGGTCGCGTAGGGCCATCCGGCATGGTCGTTCTTTAAAATGCATGCCGCCCTTAAATCAGGACAACAATAATCGTGTCCACTATGCGGACATGCCCGGTCGTATTTGGAATATTTGTTGCTTCCTTACCCTCTGCTTTCCAGACCATTCTTATCTGTCAAATCCGCTGACTCTTCGACTTTCTACCGACGCGTAGTTAAAAAACGAAACTCGCTTTCGGACGACACACATGGACACAGAGAGATTTATGACAGACACCGCTGTCAACCTATCGATATTTATCAACTACGAATTACGGAATTCGGAGTAAAAATCGAGAAAGGATAGGACATCGAGCGGTGTGCACGAGAGGCTGCGAACAAAGGGAACGAAAGCATAACGAGTATCGAAATGAACAACAACGTTGTCGTGGTGTACGCCAATTTACGCGTGGAGTGAATTCTGGTCGATCAACAGGGGGACTCTGAACGCCACGGACTGGAGTGGAGGGCGAAGGGAAGCGAAAGGGAGGATACACCCCCCGCGAACTCGAACATGAATTAAAGTTTTAATTTCTCTAAATCACTGTTCGCCCTCGAGCGCTTTCCACCAGACGGTCCGTTACTTATGGCCTTTGCCCTTTTTACCGCCTTCTTTTTTTCCCGTTCGCCTCGATCTTACCACCGTCCAACCCTCGCCAATCGGCAGAAATCGATATGCACTTATCCGATGACTCTTGAGACCCGAGGCCTCTTTCGCTTCTCTCCTTCCTCTCTCTCTCTCTCTTCTCGGTCGTACCTCCGCGGCCATAACAGGCCAGAAATCCAGCAGATTTAAATTTCCACGGAACAACGATGTCGTTAACATCCCCCGGAAACCACTCGAAACTAATCTCCAAGACCGCTCCGAGCTAGGCCAAAAATTTTTCTCCGATCCACTCGAGTCCCCACGGTGAGAGAAAAGACTACAATTCGAAGTTCATTTAAATATACGTATACTAATCGGGTCGAAGAAACGCGGAAAAGCTTCTTGAAAAATAATTGATACTGTCAAATTTACAATGAATTTCCAACTTTGTCGAAATTAAAACGGGAATAAAATTCTCACATTTTCCTTCCAATCGCCTGTATCTTCTCACACTTATACTATTCGAATTGATAGAAAATAAAGAAGCACCACATAAAAATTCGAAATTCATGAAAAAGTGGCACGAACGATGAAAAATATATCGCGTTATCTCATAGCCTGTTTCGCTCATAGGATAAAGTCCTCTTCGATCCATCAGCCATCGGATCGAACGGAAGAGTAGCGTCACTTAAAAAATTCAAAATCGAGGTAAAAGTTTCAGGAACGACAGGGGAATGTATCGAAATCGATTTCGAAGCGGGTTGCCCGGCCCGCTCGATCCGCCCTCCGTGCCGATGGCGGCGCGCGACAGGGTGAAACCGGGGGTTGTTCATTTAAAATCATGACATCGAGCGTGGGGCGCAGTCACGGCGTAGGCGTTAGTATTAACGTTAGGTGGCTGGCAGACCAGGGCCACCTACAAGAACTTCGTACACCGGTTTCACCCCCTTACCGCCGGTGACATATTGTTTCCATTCTGCTCTCGGGGCTAGAGCGCAATAAAAAACCGGCATAAATATCGCCGCCCCCGGCGTGCCGCGACACCGATATCGGGCTGTGGCCCGCGTAAGAACGAACAGGCCCCGAATACCGGCGGTCTACAATTACGTAGAAATGTTCTTTCGCGCGAGAGAGAAACGGCCGGGGGACTAATTTGTCTGAGTGGCTTTTTCCACGGTTAAAGGGCGCCGCGGATCGTGAGCAGCCATCTTTCCGGCCCTTGTGCATTTGTAATGCTGTATGGTATTGTTACGTGTTCGCATGTTCGCGTGGAGAAACCAGAGGGTGATATATCGCGCGGTTTAATCGAGGGATGGCACATCCGTGATTTTATCGATAATGAGCGATAATAAATATGAATTTCGGGGGATTTTTTAAATGCTCGTTTTACTAATTGGACATGGATATTTCTATGGTTGTAAATGTATGACTTTTATACACGACTTTATGTATTATTTAAACGGTAAATAGGAATATTGGTTTATTAAATGAAGAATTATTTTCTGCGCTATTTTACTGCACCAATGATAAATATGAATTTACATTCTGTTTCTTTAAATTACGGTCATGAAATTATGGTGACTTTAAGAATAGGTTTCTCGTGCCGTCTGAGAAATTGCTTCTTCTACTACTCGAGTACGAATACCTCGACTACATTGAATATTTTAATTTAAGGGACGAAGCAGACCCTTATATTGGAAATCTTCATTGCGAATTTAGTCAGCTATGAATTTTTCGATCATTTCCAGGGATTTAAAAGTAGACCTGACTTCTGAAGTACTTTAAAAAAGTGACGAAGGCAACTAGGTGGCGGGATACTCGCTGAATTTATTACAATTATCAAAGTGGCTCGAAGAGGAATTACATGTAGAATTTAAGTTCCAAGTTTTCTTAAATCGAGAACAATCCTCGACGTGAATTATATACCCTTCGGGGTACGAAGCGTCGCGTACTCCTTATCAATACTCGAATAAGTTTCAAATAAAATTCTACTTACAGCGTGACAGGTTCCTCAGGGCTCGAGGGGGAAATTGAGAGCGACATGGTGGTTAAACATCGTGATGTACCTGGCGACCTGACTCGATCATCCACCTGAAATTTGAATGCAAATTGTCAGTAATAGTAATCAAACATTTTCACGTTTAATATTTCACAACTTTCCCAAAATTTCTACAATTTTTTATTCTGTAAATTCAATGAAAACTGATTTAATTTCTATACCGTGGTAAATACTACTATCGTAGAATATGGTTTTAGGATAAGTCTCAACGAGCGTAACATTTCCATGACACGCTGGTCGGGACTTATCCCATTTGATGATCCTATTTCAAGGATTATGCACACGATGGAATCGAAGGATACGGAAGAAATACTCTTCCGTGCACCTTCCAAATTCTTTGCACGATCCTTGCTGTCGTCAATGGGGAATTGAGCAACAGGTAGACAAGATATGTCCTCGAGGCATCATGCTCGACAGAGCATACGCGTGATTTACCGTATAAGTGACTCATCGAACGCGCCCTTTTTTTTTTTCTTCTCTTATCTTCGCTTTGCTACTCGAAAAGAAACGCGAAGGAAATAATTCTTCTACTTAGGCCCTGTCTTGGGGAACGGAAACCGAGAATTTATACCCGAGGGTAAAGCTCATATTTCCTGATAAATTATCAATTTCAATGTCCTGGAAGCTTTATTACACCGTTATTTGGAGTTCGTATATTGTAATCGCATAATCCCAAATAAATCAGAAACACCGTTGCAAAGAAATTTATTTTCGTACGAATTTACTGAAATATCCTTTATGTCCGAATTTACAATCGTCTCGATTGTCCGGTAATTCGTTGAAACTTTGCGCTGGGTTAGGAAGTTAACGAACAAATTGATATCTAAATCAAAGTCCCGCAGAGACAGCCATCTGATTTTTCATTCTCCCTGTGAATTCCAACGATCCTTTTAATCGAGAGGCCAGCAGCCAGGCATAATCGCGATTGGCGCGAGCTGACAAATTCAGTCGAAATTGAGCAACTTCCGTCCCAACCCTCCGCTTTCCAAAGAAATATTACGGCCATATTTTTCTCCGGTGAACGATGACTGAAGCTCTCCCGCGATTTCCAAGGGATTAATAATGGCAGCAGAGCGTTCTACGACAATCGTAGAGAGAAACAAACGCAGCCCCGGGCAAGTGGACCAGGCTCGCGCCGACATCAATCTGAACGAGCGAGCCGCACCCCTAACGAGCCACCGAGTCATATAAATTTTATTGCCATTTCATAAATCCCGCCAGCCACCGCGAGTAACCGTTCCCGGTGCTGTCTGCGAGATTATCAGGAACGTATAAAGTTGCGGATCGTCGCGCGGTTACTGTCTTTCGCGACGCTTCCGGCGCTGCCTGTGAAAACCGTCGCGAAAATACCTGACGTTTACTACTGATCGAACGTTATCGTCTCAAAATATCGAAATCGGAGTGTTTCGTACCGTCTTCGATGTTTAATTGTTCCAAATTTCCTGGATTGACTCGAATTACACTATTTCTTGAATCGCGAAAAAGTTTCAACGAGTTCTACAATTTTACAAAATTTAAAAATAACGGTTTACGAAATTTTACCACCTGAAATTAATTTGCACAGTTTATTCTAAGTATAATAGATATAATTGTTAGCAGTGATGATATTTTTCTAAAAGATATTACGTCAAATTTAAGTGGAAACAATTAACAATAAGAGCACGAGTGGAATAAAAGTCCCATGGTCAGACATGCGAGCGAAAGTTGAAAAGACGTAGCTGGGAAATTTTTAAAATTCATTTTATCGAGAAGGAAGCTTTGCGCGGAAACTTTGGTGCACATTTGCGAAGAAGGAACTGGCTTTTTACCGTACCACAAATTACTCGGCGTTCCGTGGATGCGTCTGAGCCATACGAAGCACGTATTTCAATTTTAAGACGCAGATATAAATGTAAAGCACCGCGCGAGCAGGAACCCGGAGAATGGAAACGACAGGATTATATTTATAATAAATAAGACAGCAGTACGTACGCGAGAGAAGAAAGCGGGAGCACAGTTAATTCAGTTTTATACGACAACACTTCCGATCCACGGTAAGCCGGCGACAGTCTCGAGTTCCATCCCTCGCGTTCTCTTCATCTTAACGCAAAGACGAACCAAAACCTGATTTACATTTCTTTCTCTCCTCGCTATAAAAATTCCGCGACGATAACTTCCTTTGTTCCACCCTCTATGGTCTCCGGGACCAGCAACCCCTGCGGCTGGCAAGCCACGGGGAGTCCCCATAACACCGACTAGTTTTCGGTTTACATTACACTTTTTTCCCTTAATTAAAGACACCGAGCACTCTGGTTTTAATAAAAATTATAACCCTGCCTCGTGTATAACGTATTAAAACAATCAATCGCGTCGAGTTTAATTAACTTGGTCGTGAATCTCGATCGATCACGAATATACTCGGAAATGACATTCATGAAACTCATTCTTCGTATATCTCAACGTAGAAATATTTATATCGAATTAAATCAGAACAAATCAGACTTATATCTAGTCTACAGAAATTACGAAAATTCTTAAGCAATCGCTCTACGAATTAAAACCTAAAATCCTCTCGATTGCAACAATTTCCTGCCTCATGAGCCCACACTCCCCCGTCATCGTTCCGGAGTATCCGCATCGGCATCGGATCGACGTAACAACACTCGAAACTGTCGATCATCCGTTCTGTCGGTGAAATTGCCAACGAAACGAGGAGCCAAACACCGGGGGTAAGCGGGAGAGAGACAGCGCGATGGGATCGAAATGTAATTAAGAGAGCAAATAATCCGAGCCGAACAAACTCCATGAAATGGATCAAAGAACTGGAAAGCTGGAGCGAGAGGGTGTAGCAGGGGGGTAGAAAAAGGAAGGACATGTACCGATAGAGGCGCGTCGGTGAAAGGTAGCAGGACGAGGTACGAGCAGGCTGCTTCTCCCTGTCGTCGTGCTGTCTAGCCCGAAGGAGTAGGGCAACGAGGGGCCTCGGCAAAGACCCTCGATAAATATTTCCGTCAAGTGACCGGGGTTGGAATTCAAAGAGAGCCGAAAGGTGGAATCGAGAGCGAAACGAGTCCATCCTCTCTTCAGCCGGCAGTTCAAGGGACGGTCGACGAGGAGAACGATGGAAGGACGGCTGGACGGGGTTGGTCGGGGTGGGCTGGCAAGCCGGTATATTTGCGTTGCGTTACGTAGTTGCGCGTTTAATCAGCCGTATACCCGGAAAGGGCGCGTGTGACAGAGGGAAGAAGGAAAAGAGGAACCGCCTCGACTTCCGGATACCAAAGAAGGACGGGATTTCAACAGCCTCCTGCCTTTTGTGCGGCCGAAGAGACTGCATTTTGTTTACTACTGGACTCCGCTTCGTCGTCGTCTACCGATCCGACGTGGATCATTGTCCTCTCTCTCGTTTTGCTCTTTACGCCGCTCTTCTTCCCCGGATGCAAAGTGTACGCGGACACGTTTCGCTCCAAGTCCAGTTATTCCCGGAGTTTCCTTTCGTCTCGGGGATCGACGGTGATCCTATATTTTACCCTCGACGAACGCATCTTTTTTTCAAAACCAACCAAAAATGATCGAAGTCTCTTTGGGTGGTATTGTTACCTGTTTTCTGTTTCGTTAATCTCGCATTTCGAACGTGACAAGGCGAAGATCGGTGTTTAGAATCTTTCATCGACGAATGAAGCAAAATGAAAAGGAAACGAAAGTTTTCTTGCCATTCCCGATTAATTATGTGTGCTTGGGTAGACGTCGCGATTAGTACGTTTTAGGAAGGTATGGAATTTTGCAATTTATCGATGTACTTTTATGACTGTTAGGACTCGCTGTCGTGTTCGTTGATACGAGAAAGTAGGAGAGGAGGCGAAGGAAAACAGAGGAGATGGCGCCTACGAGACGTCGATGGCGTGACAGATTGCCTCCAGTATTTTCCACCACATACATCATCGGCATCCGCCAGCCCTTAGTTCTAGTTCAATGCTCACCGCCGTCGTCTCCCTTAATTGGCATCACCTACACCAATCTACCTGTGCCGTCGTTCAGAAAATTCCCTACCGCGGTTAGTTACGGTAGATTATATTCGGAGGAATGTTCCCGGTAAATGATCGACGAAAAATCCCGCGTAATACTTTTTTATCTTATTACACGCCTGCTTCGTGCCCCATTCGATTTCTCTCGATTAATTTTTCACCGTATTATCAAGGAGAAGCGCTTAGAAAATTTCCTATCTTCTCGATAACAATGATTTTTATTACAATAGAGGGTTAGGGAAATTACGGAATTTCCATTTCGAACAAACGTCTGACACGTTTATATCGCGCGACTGGTAAAAATTTCAAGAATAATTAATCCGACAGCCAGACCGGCCGGGCAACTTCCAAATCCATATATCACACCGGGAAATAAACCATCGTTAATTATCCCAGTGGCAACGGGGCCGATTTTCGCATCAAACTAAGCGCGTAATATATCGACAAGGAAGCAAAGGGTCAGTGACAAACTGCAGACCGCACTTTCATCGTCAGGGATACGATTAGGGAAAAATTCGTCCTGTTTTAATGGGGAGTGAAAATTAAATACCGCGGTGTCCACCCCTTAGGTCCGGCCACCTAATAATTCATACGAGGAATGTAAAAAGGGCTCGCCCTTCCCGTGCTACGGCCGCGACCGCGCGGCCAAGAAGAAGCGAGAACGAGAAAGCCGAAAAAGGGGGTAGAAAAATACGAGCCCGTGTTTATCTTGAGATTTGTAGCCGCCC
Organism: Euglossa dilemma; assembly: GCA_002201625.1. Classification (NCBI taxonomy): domain Eukaryota; kingdom Metazoa; phylum Arthropoda; class Insecta; order Hymenoptera; family Apidae; genus Euglossa; species Euglossa dilemma. Next base: position 2,506,713 of record NIJG01000033.1, on the reverse strand, counting down.
TGTTCCCGATATTTATTGGCCTTCCAGGGACGGGAGATGCCGCGGTCTGACGGACCGTTAAATTTTATTATGTTTTTTTCACCGATGCCGAAATAACGCGTCACCGAATATGGCTGGCAACGTCCTCGTAAAGATAAATCCTGATCGCCTGCGGATCGTCGTTTCCGACGTGGAAAACGGGACTCGTAACGCCGCTGTTTACCTCCACATCTCGTGGCCTGTATCCTTTACGGTAGGCGCTAACTGCGTTTCAAGTGAATTGGTACTCAAATTGTAAGCAAGATGCTTGAAGTTTAACGATGTTCAAGAAATATGAAACTGTTGTTTCGGCACACTCGATTATTACGTGTCGTACCCGGCTGTCGAACTTGGCTAAAATTTAACAGGATGTATGTACCTTGTCTTCGACCTTATACATATTTCATTCCGATCATTAAACCGTTATATACCTACTGCGAACATTTAGCGAGATACGAGCGAGAAAACGGAAATAAAATTTTCTCAGAGTCGAATACACGTTTGCTAAATGTTTCTCTAAATATACGTATTGTAACGAAACGAAGATTCGCAAGATTGGAGAGCGAGATACACGCGTCTGAGCCCGACGAATTCGTAAAGAAGGATCTCGCGAGCCCTCGCGAGAGGGTAACCTAACTGCCTACCGAGGTCATATTCAGGATTAAGGAGACGGTGGTTGCAGCCTCTTCACGGCGATAGTTGCGAGCGCAGCGGAGGCGCCCAGCTAAACCGAGCAGCCCATTATCTTAACAAATCTAATCTCGCGGTGGGTGTTTATAAATGTCTTGTTTTCCAGCGAAACGACGCCGCGGGTCGTGACGGAAAGGGACAGAGCGTTTCTAACCGCATTTCGGCCCAGCTTCCTCATTAACGTGAGTAGGTGGCGAGGAACCAAGCACATACTCGCGAGTATATCGCGTCCCTCGAGGGCGACGCGAAGAAACTTCTATTTTGACAAGAGTTTCGGAAAATATGTCAGCGTAGAGCTGTGATGCATTGTAGCTTCAAAATTCGAACAACCTGTATGTATAACTCGTCGAAACAATTTCAAGATGCAGATGGAGAAGGATCACGGTACCTAGCAGTCATCGAGGAATTCGGTTGAATTCGGAGACAACAGCTTCGAGGATCCAAGATGGCGCAGAGGCGAGAACACAGATAAAAGCGAGGACAGTAGACGACGAGCGCAACTGCGGCATTCTGCCGAGGGTTGGAGCCTGTTATTATAGGACGGAGAGTACAGCTTGCCGCAAAACTAGAGGCCCTAATCCCCTAAGAACAATAATAAGAATCCTTTCTCTGTTACTCCCGGAATCAGTGTTAAAATTGCCGTGGCGTGTGGAGAACAAGGACGAGCGTAGCGAGCCAACTTAATTCAAGGTCTCGCGGAAGGTTGCGCCGTAATCTCCTATCCTGTCCCCCATGAGATCCTTCAACACCGCTCGCTAAACCTTCGTTTACACTTTCTTTCAACCCTTCTTACATCGTACCTTACAACGCCTTTTATATTTTAAATGCCGCCAGGGATTAACTAACGCTGCACCGTCGCGGGCTTGAATAAGAAACAAATGGCGGCATGGAGATAAAGGTAGCTTTCGATGAACACTGTAGCCAAGGTGTGTCCTTTAATGGAAAAGAACTTGCGACTCTTTCGAAGGATCGTTGAGAACTTCGGCAGTTTCCGAGTCGGATGCAACTTTTTCTCAAAGTTTCTACTAAAAGGAGGACCGAATTGATCGTGTCCTCGGTTGTGTTTATTAAACGCTCGCGTACCTTCGGTGGAAATTTTCGGGACGAGATATTCGCGAACGATCCAAAGTATCTACCAAATCTTGGCCCGATTTCTTGTTCCCAGTATCGTTAACAATTTTCGCCAACTTCTTATCAATATTAACAGGGAGAAAGGACTTAATCAGGCTCTCCATCGGCAGGGAACCGCAGTTGCGACGAGAACTCTTTCGCTTTAAATTTTCATTCGGCTCTCGTACAAGGTGGTTACGTCGGGGACCTGTTTCATCCTTCAAGCCAGACTCTCTCTTCTTCGTCCTCGTCCTGGGCGTAATTTGCACACAAAGTGCCGCGGAGGTGTACCGCGCGGGGTGCCACGGTGTAGGCGTTTGAGTACACACAGACGAGTGCACGTGCTCTACGTATGGTGTATACCGAGAAACATTATGCTAACGCTCCTCTCTTCCATCCGATACGACCGGTTTAATAGTTATCGCGTGTCCACGAACGACGGTATATTTTCCTGCCCACCTAACCATCGCAGAGAACGCTTTCAAAATCTCTAAAGATTCGAACTCATCGATGGTAAAGATTGTTGACCCAATGTTTACGAATTAAGGAATGATCAACGAGCTAATTAATCATCGAACTCGTTATAACTCAATTTCGAGTTATAACCGATATAAACGAAGATGTCGATTGAGCTTGAAAGACGTTTTCAATTTGACGGCGATAAGGAATTAGGTATTTTAGGTATATACGCGTCTAACGAGCTGGAGCAGTCTGGATAAGATAAGAGTCTTTCCAGCTTATAATAAAAAACCTGTCACGTAGCTGCGGCCATGGTGAGGACCGACCACTGAATCCGGAGGGTGGCAACGAAGAAGGAAAAGAATACTAATTCATTATTCAATCTGGGTCGAGTGATTAGCATGCGCCAGTACCCGGCATCTTCGTCCTCCTCCTAAATAATGTAAGACGTATACCACCGTAAGAACGTGCTGGTACAGGCACGTCGTCGCTAAAGAATCCCTGCCTCCTATAATTTCGCGCAGCCTCAAGTTCGCATTTAAATAATTATTCGCAACGCACTGCTATAATACAGTACGGAAATTTCGCGAAACGCAAACGCTGAAATTTTGGAAATAACAATTCCTAGAATTATATCGTATGGGGTCGCTCCTCTTGACACTTTTGCTCTTACAAAATTCTCGTGAGAATGAAAAATTTCACGAATTTAACGAATAGAAGATTATATTAATTAATAGAGCGCCTCGATCACTCGAGTCCGTTCGCGATACAACGTCAGCGACAAACTGCATTTCTATAAACTCGTCGGAGAAGTTTGCCATCTTTGTTACAATAAAAACGCAGCTCAAAGGAGCGGAGAGACGGCGGAACGCGTTGAATCAGCCTTCGTCGACGGGGAAAAATCTCGACGAGCAGGATCTCGAGGAGCGAGCAGTCGCTTCCAGCGGAGATAAAGCATTTTTAATACAATTAAACGCGAATCTCCACGGTATCCGCTCTTCTTTCTTCTCGATCCACCCTAGCGCCACCCCGAGCCACGGTGGTCTCGGCTCGAGATCTGGATGTAAGAAGGGTTGTACTCGGCTTGCCTCCGGGGCATGTTAATGCACTCCGAGATCTTAGCACTTACACTCCGACACGCCGCTGCTCGTCGTCCTCGGCGTCGTCGTTCGCCTGCCTGCTTTTCCATCCCCAGCCATTTTCTCTTTCTCTTAAACTACCCCCGACCAAGTCTCCGCCGCCTCCAGAGGGCTTTCACGGACGACGCCTTAAATCCGGATCTCTGCCCTCGCCCCCACCGCCCCGCGCTTCTTATTCAACCACCTTTCGAGCCGCCTCCGAATCCGACCGCGTCGCCGCGATTTTCTTCCCCGGAACGCCCAGCAACCGGTTTCCCGAACGCGATTTTCCATGGTTGCGAATCGATTAAAAGAAACGAGCGTAGGTAATTATGATACCTATGAATGGGGGTGCTTGGAAAGATATTTCGGTTTGTTTATTATTCTAATACCTAAAGCGATTAGGTATATATTTCTTCGACTGCAGCGCGTGTCGCCTTTCTCTTTTCGAAGTTTATCAAAGTTTAAAATGTACTATATTTGTATTATTATTTAGTTTTAATTACGGAAGACGGTTTTCACGTTAAGTCTGCCATGGGAGATCATTCTGAAATTTCCACGCGGCATGAAAATTCCGTGAAAGCGCGATACTCGAGCGGTTAACCGCGCGGCGCAGAATCGCGGCGTTTGCCAGGATCGCGGCAAACCGGGCCTGGTTTGCTCGCCGGTAGCTGTAAAGGGGAAAAAATTGAAGAGGGGCGGTCCGCGGAGGGACAGGAACAGCTCTTGGTCGCAGAAAGAAATCTTAATTAACGAAGCCATTGTTTCAGCCGTGGAAACTCGACGAGAGGCGACAGCCACGAGGATCGAGCGTGGCTTACCGGGCGGACCGGTGGTTGGGGGTCGTTTCCACGGTGGCTAGGGTGGAAAGGAAAAAAGGGCCGATTTTTTTCAAGGACGACGGGCACACCGGCCACACCGACCACCGAGGCTGGCGTTCACGAGGGCACACAAAGCTCTTGACGGATGGGTAGCCACCAGGCGGTGCCGCAACCCTCACGGTTACGAGTGACCACCTGTTGAGGGTCCTGCACGCACCTGTCTACGCACACACGGCTCATCCCGCACGCTCCCTTCGCAGGCCCGTGAGCGTGGATGATATTTCCATCCGTGATGACCGAAGAAACGGCCCGGAATAACGAGTGCCGGCGCGTTGTGTCCACGGTGCGTGAAGTCGCTTGGAAAGAGGCGAGCCGGCCTGCGACCACTCCGAGCCACGCCTATGATAATTGCCTCACCGATCACCGGTATCTCGTGGCTAATTGTTTCACCGAGAGGGTGATTCCCGCAGCTCAAGGGTGCTCGTGGTTTCTGCCGATTTGGTTAACGCGATAACGAGGGAATTAGATCGGTTTTCAATCGTCGATGGGTGGCCGAGGGATCAGTCGTCTGTACTTTAGCAATGGTGTTACTGGAAGCTGGTTTAGATAGCATGTCTTTGCAATTGGAAATGAATATATGTACAGGGTACTGATGATTATCATAGTCTCACTGAGACAAGTAGTATCTTCACGTGTAAGCGATGTGAGAGTCAACGTATTAAATGATATATGTGCCAAATTACTGACTGGAGTCTATGAGATTTTTTACAATATGTAACACGTATAATCAATTTTTCAATATTTACCTATCTTCTATGATTCGTATATAACTGAGACAACGAGTATCTTCGCGTGTAAGCGATGTAACAGTGAACATATTAAATAATATATGTGCCAAATTATTAGTTGCAAGTAACGATTCTTAAACTTCTCATCACTAAAGTCTATGAAATTTCTAGTAATATGTAACACGTATAATCAATTATTTCCTATGATTCGTATATAGAATCTCATAACCTAACCCATCACGCTGATTACATGCCCAGTCGTGGCAGTTAAAAGAAGACAATTATACCGAAAACTAACATATCGCGTGATATTCTACCACAAATCTCATCCTCCGCGTTCATTCAACCAATAAATCAGTCGAACTGGAACTAAAACGTCCATGAAAAGATTCTTAAATCCAGCACCTCGTAACCGAATTATTCGTTACGTCGGCTAACCAGCAAAAGACTATCGAGCATGGTGCGGTCAGTGTACGCTTTCGAGCCTGAGTGGAGAAGCACCGTGTCGTTTTTACTGGTCGAGCGCTCGTCAATCCAGAGATCGGAGCTTTTTTTCCATCCCTGTCCCCTTTTCCCATCCCTTGGTCGATTCTCGTGGCCAGGACCGCAGAAGCGGGGGACGAGGGGAACGCTTTATTTCCACCCCGTCGCGATCGTTCCATTTGTTTCGCAGCCGGCATCGCATGGCTCGCGGCGACGAGCTTTCTCTCTTACCTCCTGCGCTCACCCTGTGCTCACCCCGCGACCACCCTCGCGCACCCTCCCCTGCGCTCCCCATGGCAGATTCGACCGCTGGACGAATCGACCCGCCGTTATCTCGACATATCCACAGGTACGCTTAATACGTCCCGGCGACGTATTTATTCACCGACCAGCTCTTCCACTTTGATGAATGACGCGACGTCGCGCGTCGTTCCAACGCTCCGAGCATATTTGCGACCGGTTCGACGGTGAAACCGAGCCGAAAATCCGTGATCCGTGCACCCTCCGAAAGTTCCTCGACCATGTCCACACGCGAGATCTCGCATTGGTCCGCAGTGGAACCGATTGTTCCCGGTTTCAATCCCGAAGAAGTTTCGACACCCTGATCGTCGTTTCCCTGAACGTCGGAGAGTTTAATTAGCGCGGTGTTGTAACGTCAAATTTTGCGTCCACAATTACGTAAAGTAATCGCAATTAGAATTTTTAACAAGTAACTATCGTAACTCGTAATTCATGGTAAGCTCGTTCGAAGTTTCATTTACGACAGGGATAAGGCGCTTGGAAATACTCCGCGAGATCAATGCTTATTAGTAATCCAGGATCGTCTGAGCCATTACGCATTAGGATTCCGAGATAACCCCCGAGATGCTATTTCCAACCCTCTATTCACGTTTCACCTTCTCCTTGACAATCCTTCATCAGTCTCAACCGTCTTGTCGTCGCGTGAGATTGAACATTACGTTCGTTCAAGTCGTAGGCACGTCTGCAGATTGCATTCGCTCGTGTCACCTGTCCAAATCTGTTCCTGATTTTATCCGACGAGCATCCGAATTCCAATGTCTCGATTTCCACGAAAACCAAACGGAACGAATTAAATTCGGTCGGGTATCGTTTCGAAACGATAACTATTGCCGATAAGCTCCACTGTCATCGAGTTTGTACCCCCGGTATTCGGACCCGTGACGACCAATCCGGCGAAACAATCGATCAATCGTTTAATCCGAAATGAATCGCAGCCGCAGCGGTGAAATTCGCGAAAATGGTCAAAGCGGTATGAAAGAGGAAGGAGTTGGGCAGGGCTGTCAGGGATGGTGTACGGTCGACTGCATCGAAAGGCAATCGACGAAGGAAGTGGCACGAGTGGGCCACCGGTCGACTGGCCGAGCTTTTTCAACTTCGTCCTTCTGACGGTGGAAGAGATCGCCGTTTAAGTGGCGGCTCGCTAATGATAGTCCAACCCTTCGAGGACTCGACTGGCTGGCCTCTCGAAGTCAGCCTGCATCTGATGGTAACTTCAATCCGTTAATTGGTGTACAACTTTTTTCCCCGTGCTTCTTCTCTTCCTCTTGCCTCCTCGTTCCCACTCGCTCGTTACACGCCCCCGCTCGCCCCGCCCCCGCTCCGACCCCCGGTGTGTTTCTCTTCTGTTCTTTTTCCGTTTCGGTACAAGAGGAAGGAAAAATTTTATTAAATTAGCAGACGACAGGCGACGTCGCTCGGTGGCTTCACAGAAAAAATATCCCTCTGCTCTGCAATCTCTTCAGCCCTCTATATTTTCACCCTGCGCCTGGCCGTTGGTCCACTGGCGCCGTCCGCCTGCCCACTTTATCCTGTCCTCGCTCGTTCTCGACATTCGTGCTCGAAAGAACTTCGGAAACTCGTTTAATCGCGCGGCGTGTAATTTTTTTAAGCCTTCTCGGCCACCGTTCGCTGGTCAGCGCTTCGGCTGCGCGGCCGTCACGTCGCCCGAGCTCTCTTTGACCGTGCAACGCGAAAGAGAAAGTAGGTAATTTACGTGGGGTCTCTTAATGAAAAAAAAGGAGCCACAGGCGTGCTGAAGATCAAACGCGTTTTCGGGGAAACGCGGAATTTCGGGAGCGTATGATCTCTTTGCGATTATGTACCTTCGGCGCAAAATTTTTCCCCGATTACACGAGACGCGGGTGTACAAACCAAGTGTTTATTCGAATAGCTCAGGGCTGGAGATGAATGGATTTTCACGTGTGAGTGGGAAAATATTTCCGAACGAAAACGAAGAAAAGTGGTAAAACGTTTGGGTAGTTTCGCAAATTTGCGAAACGACGCTGTTTCGGGATATTCGACCGAGTCAAAAAAGGCGCGTGATGAAAATGAAAATTCAAGTGGCTTCACGTGTCGCAACCCATTATTGTTATCGATTCTCGCTCGTCGAAATGATTACTTAGCAATTCTAACTAAAACAATCGACGTAAAGAGGGACAGAAGCCGCGCGGATTCGAATCGATTAAAGAAGGAAGTGGATATCAGCGGCAGTATTCAAATCGATTACACGGTGGCCAATGTAAAAATTATGCAAATGCCGTTTACAAGTGAATGGGACCCTCGCGACGAGCGAGGTTACAATTAAGCAGCAGCCAATTCAATATCCTGGTCCATTCGACGGAATATTCAACGGGATGGTATTAAATGTCGACTGGCCCGTTTACACAGAGACGAGTCGACGTGATCTTCGCTATCTATTGTTGCACGTGACCTGACAAGTCTAATTTCTTAATTTCAATTTTGAAAATATAACGACATTGCTGCTGAATTTTGAAAATTAATATTCGAATATTTAATTTTAGGAAGAAATTCTCTACCGATAAATTTGAAACTTTAATTAATAATATTCTCTACCTACCAATTTTTAATTAAATAAATTTGTTTCGGAAAACGGTTGCATGGATTATATAAAATTTCATTCCCGACAAACACCGCTCTGTTAGATTACTGATGGGGATACGTGACACAGACTTTACTTTGATGGTTGAAGCATCGATGGAATTACCGGTGGGTGATGAGTTTAGCGGTAGGGATAGACGAAATGAGAGATCTGTTCTCTGTCTTCACCCTCACTTTTCCACCCTGACAACCTCTTCCTTCGACATCACCCTCTCGTCTTATCCCACGGAAAACTATACCTCGTCTCGTAGTTGGGAACAAGTCTTCATGCTCCTTTACAACGATAAAACATTTCCTTCTTCTGGATTATAAATTTAACGATCGTAGTATTTAGGAAATTTTGCGAAACGAAAAATTAATTAGAATATCGAAAATCCCAGGAGGAAACGAGACTCGCGAGACTTTCGAGTCGTAGCAGAAATTATTCTACATCTCTGGAGAATTTATTTGGGTCAGAAATAATATTCGCAAATCGCTAATTTCGACGCGGTTATAGCAATTCGAGTCTAATCGGAAAAACGGTGACGAACGAGCCTGCAAACGTTACCTCGCGTTATGGGCTGCTTCGTTCCTCTCACCCGCTTTCATCTACATATGTTCTCGTCAGCTGCGCTTTGTTTCCGGAATAAGAGCTCATTACGAATGCAAAACCGTCCATTCATATTCAAAATTTTATATCTCGCCCGTGTTCCCGCGGCGGGGCTAATTTATTCGGATTCGATCCATGCCGCGACAAATCCAACGACTCTCGTTTTCCCTCGCTCCCTTCGCCTTCTTTCTCGCCACTCCGCTCTTATTTCGCCTTCGGTTTCACGGCTATTAATAATACCTCCGACTTTTTATTGCTCATTCCGTTCTGACTTGCAGATCAATCTTTACGACCGAAGGAATCGATGCCAGCTGACGTGTTTCCGAAATTCCCAGATGATTCGTACATAGACTCTATCGAACTCGGGGAAGATCATAGTATATAAATCAAAAACGTTAACGAGAGGTTTCGTTATTTACGAATAGAGAATTCCAACACCCTGCTACATCCTTCTAATTATTTTAATTTTAAACAACGATAGCTGGGAAGTTTCTCCACCCCTAAAATTCCTTCTAATTATTGCTTCAAATTATTTCCAACACCATTGATATAATCTCTATACGTATCTTAAACACCGATAGATGGAAAGTTTCCTCACCCCTAAAATTCACCCCATTTCTCACTACATTAGAAACACATCCTGTAACATTAATCTTCGCAAATCGTGAAGCAGAAACGACAATAGTCCGCTATAGAAAGCAGCGAAATTTGGTAAGAAAAAAACATCTTACATTCTTCTAATTATTTCCAACACCATTAATAATCTCTTAATCTCTTAAACACCCTAAAATTCACCTCATTTTCCACCACATTAGAAACAAATCCAGTAACATTAATCTTCGCGAATCCCGAAGCAGAATATCAAACTTCGACGAGAAACGACAATAGTTCGCTATAGAAAACAGTGAAATTTGGTAAGAAAAATCAGTCAACGTCCACATCTGGTGAAGCAGGCAGGACCGGGAATTTTATAGCCCATAATGCATGCATAAGATATGCATACAGTGCTAACTCGTTGGTCCGACGCGGCGAACCAGATCCCGGGCAACGCATCGTGGTCTGCACCTCGTTCCACCCCATCCCACCCTCCATCCCTTCGCGGCCCGCACCGCCTCTCGTCGAAGAGATAATCATATTAACCGGGCTATAACTTGTCTATGCATAAGCATAATACCGTGGCGTGGTCCCGGGATCCTGGCCAGGATACGGGGTATATTTTACGCGCTCTGCTCGGCCGCGCGCACACCCCCAGGACCAGCCAGAACTCGTACTCTCCAGTCGTTGCTCGCTGGTTGAAGCTTGGGCTCGACCGGCAGAAGGGCGAAGCCGGGGAGAAGTTACAACGTACAACGTTAATCAGCCTAATTGAATTAAGCAAGCGCGACTGTTGTAATTATGACTATTTATAATGATTCCGCCGCGTGTACCCGACCCACCGGCTGGCGTTCTCTCTTCCACTTGCCGTTCGTGCCTCATGCCACTCGCCACCGACGAATATTAGTTTACACGTGTGTACACGGATCGCGTTTAACGCGAGCCCCGTTCGCATCGGGGCCCTTTAGCGATGGGCGAACCCGTGGTTTCATTTCAGTGACGAGACTTGGACCGCGCCGAAGCTGGAGAATAGTGTTCGGTAACATGGCAGAGCTCGACGAGGTTTTTCGGTTTTTTTGAACGGAAGAATAATTTTTGGAGCAATTATTAGGAAATTCGTATAAATTCTCATTAGATTCTATATGTTCTTTACATTCTTCGTGATCAGAAATAAATAGCTGTGAAACGAAAGAAGGAAAAGATTCGGAGGTTAAATAAAAAGAAATAATTATAGAAAATAAAAAAATTTAGAAGCGATGGGATGATGGAATAGAAGATAGTATGGAAATATTCCACGACGGTTATACTTTCGAAAATCCTTTCTCGCTTCGCCATTGAGATTTGCTCCACGATTAAATACAATTTATCACCCCGCAAAGGTGCACAATTACCCATTCGCGTTGAACGAACAACAAGGCGAAAAAGAGCGCGGGCCGAAAGAATCCGGAGCTTTTCAGGCAAACAGCGTAACCTACTTATCTAATTCGCTCCCTCTTTAGCCATAAAGACGTGCTGGGTAAACGTAGCGTGATAATGAAAGCGGGTGTTTAGTCAGGATTTCCGGCCGAGTCGTTCTCTTTGCACCTTTCTCTTTTCGCCTCTGTGTATTTATATCTTGCTCCGTTTCCCGTCCCCCGTTTCGTCCCTCGCTTTCTCTCCCTTTCTCGCACACACGTATACACCGCTAACAGCACGCATCAGAAGTCGTACTTCATTAAGTCAGTAACACTTCTTCCAGCCGCGTTACTCATCCCTTTCACGATGGGCTCTTCTGCGAGAAAGCGGGATCGAGAGGGAGTAAGATTAATTGCATTCCGTCAAGAGAGGAGGCGTATTTTAAACGAAACCGCCGGTGCTCGCGCAGAAACGACGAGGCGACTGAAAGGAAAGGAAAGGAAAGGAGAGAGGAAGGTGTACCCGTGAGATAGAGAAAGAGAGAAAGAGAGAGAGGGAGACAGGTGGCAGAGAGAAACGAGGATCACCGGGGAGAGGAAGAACGAGATGGTACCCGGCGAGAGGAGCGAGATTCCTGCCACCGATGGAAGAAGAGGATTCGCGGCTGCAAAGAGAACCCCGACGAAACCGAGGGTGGAACGAGGTGGGTTCCAAGAGAGAGGAGACACCGCCTAAGGCCTTGTTGTATTTATCATATAATTACCATAATAGAGCCTCGAACCACCCGTCGCCACCTCCTGCCCTCCGCTTCGGCCACCCCGGCCGACCACCCCCTCTCACCCCTACCACGCTCCGCTCTAACAGCCGCAACCGCAAATTGCAAACTCGCGAATACATTTTCCCTTCGTTGCTCTCTCGTTCTTCTCGCCCGAAATTGTTTGCCGTTCGATGTCGGTCGTTCCACGGCATGTTAACGACGCCGTGGAAGATCATTGGAATTGAGGCATTAATGTTTCCCTGGCCAGGAATTTCCTGTCTTCTGTCCACGTTTATCCAACGTTGAACCTATCGAATAATCCGCTTTGCCTTTAACGCGCTTTATTTAATAAACGTCCGGAATGCAGATTGCCGATTTATCCTCTAGCGTGAGATTTCAACGATAGGGTCAATAGTCTGAGACTATTGAGACTTGAGAGTTATGTATAAAGTCGAGCATCGAGAATTTAAAAACATTCGAAAAGTAAAGATAATTGCATAATCTTAGCGAAACTGTGTTCCTGCATCTACTAATTTCGCCATTAATTCCAACGAGACGAATAAACAACTATCTAGAAACATCCGAGAATGAACAATTATGAGCTTTTGGAAATTTTATTGGTCCAAAGAGAGCTTTAAAAATTTGCGAACCACTCGACTGCATCCTTCAAGACCGAGTCGTGTCATTCTCACGCGAAGTCTCTGGAATCGGCGATGCATACGCGAAACTTTTCAGCCTTTCCTTTTTTCAGCTCGACGATATAGCATCGACGACGACGACGACGACGCCAACGACGGCGGCGGCGTCAGTGGATGGAGCAATTTATATCGATGGCTTATTCTCCCTGGCTGCGCGATCGGTCCCGAATCTATTTTCAAGGTCTATTTCGAGTCGTTTGTATCCTTTCCTCGCGATATTGGCTACGACATCGGGCTAAAGCACGACAGGGCTCCGAAGATGGCTGCTTATGGTTCTCTCTTCTGGTCGTTTCGTCTGAGGCAACCCCGCGAACCCAACGGCACGCGCAATATCTCCCGCTGCTGATAGTCTACTCGGTGATTCCTTTCAATAACGCTATTTTTCTTCCAGTTTCTTACTACCGTTCCATTAAGGCGCCGGTATATTCTGCGTGGAAAACTTATTGCTACTTAGGAAGCTCTAAATCAGAATTATTCCGCGCGGTACGAGGAGACGAGTCGGCTAGAGTTGTCGAAGGAAACTGGAAAGTCCGTCGATGCGAGGCGGAAGTTCGTTAATTGTATAGCGTCTCGTTTCATCCGTTGCTCTACGCGAATTCTTATTCCGGAGCGATGGAAACTTCGATGCCGCGGACGTTTCGTAATTTTTCAGAACGGAACTGACCGAGCATCCTCGGACAAACCCGCGAAGAGGAAGAGGGTGAAAGCTGAAAATGGTAGGTGGCCGCTGAGGAGAAAACCAGAGGCGGCTTCTCCGGTTTCTTCCAACCGCGAATCGCCACCTTCGCTTACTCCATTCACCCTCTTTCCTTAGATCCTTGGGGCCCCTTTCTGGTCACCGATGTGCAGCTCGGTGGAAAGATATTGCAGCTAAACACTCGGTTCTTTGATGCCCCCTCTGCCTTCTCTCCATCGAACCCCGGTGGATAATTAACGTTAAAGGTTAATACCGCGAAGAATGATGGCCAGATAAGGACAGACCCGCGGGTTTAATAACAGGTTGCCTTTGCCACGGCGATCCCGTTGATCGCGTGACGAAAAAGGGACACGATGCAAAGTTAATGCGTCTTGCTTCGCTCTAGCGAGGGAAACCGTGTTTAGGTATTTATATCCTTATTATTTATACCAGCGTTCTTTGTATTGTCAAACGGAAACTTTAATACCCGAACATCTATAGTCTCCAATTAAATAAAATTAATACGCGAACGAAGCGAGAAAATAGTCATCTGCTTCGTTAATATTAAAGAGTGAATAATATTTCCGCAACATTCAAGAATCGCTCACTGTCCAAGGTTTAATTTTATAGCCAACGTTTGGAAAAATTGTAAATTCACCCCGACGAATTAAATATAACTATTTTCAATCTTGTCGTTATTCTCGAAGATTCTTTTACTCATCTAATTGATATACCAACGAAGACGCAAGGCCCTGACGTGAAACGAGCGATTTACTTCGATGCCAATACTTCGTTAAAAGGCCGATAACGCAATTACCGGTGCACTCCGGGCCAGCAATACGTTTAATGAAAGCGCGCAATCACCATCGTTGGAGTGGCAGGAGGGCGGGGGATGAATTTACACGCGGCCCGGGACGTCCTTTTACGGTCGTTTCTTCGCGCTTGAAAATCGTCCACGAGCGGGAAAATTGTCGGCGGGCAACGCGAGGCGGCGTAAAAACGTCTAAATTGCGCGTAAATAATTATATTTGCATATTCATTGAAAGGTAAATATTTAATGCCGGCGCGAGGTAAAAGGGGGTGGCCACGGAGTGAAGTGTAACGTGCACGCGGAAAGTGAGGCGCGCAAGTGTCCGAGATATGGAAGGAGGCGGGTCAGAGGCAGGGGTTGGCCAGCCTGGCCACCGGCCGTGAGCTGGCGGAAAAGGGGTTGAATATACGCGTCGCGGCTCGACGGAAATTTTAGCTTAATTTTACTTAACTACGCCGGGCTACCCCGTGGGGCTCCGCTCCAGGGACAAGTGTTATTTTTGTAATTCCGAGCGGCGCTAATGGGAGACCTCGGCTTAACTCCTCGCGATCCCGACAAAAGAGAGTGTTTACCGTCGCCGACGAATATGTATACCACGCAAATCCAGTGTAAGCGACACCCGGATAACTGCGTTTTAAAGCCACACTGATATCGCCCCGGTCTTTTATTACATTTCGCGGGCTTTGTCGCACTGTCACAGCTGCACCAGGGCCTCCTCTGGCTTTGAACATTTTTGGCCAACTTCATTCTCCCTAATGGTATTTGTTTTTGGTTTCATTTAGAATCGTTTCGTTGCGGTTGATGAAAGCAGTTGAGAGAAAGCTTGGTAAAGCAACTGGCACAATGAGGCGATAAAACTGTCGTACAACGTGTAATTTTTAATTTACAAACGAAATCGTACGATTGCGAGTTTAATTCGATTTCTCAGGATGTAGTTGGTAAAAATGGCGAATTCACTATACCGAATAACGCCGCAGCTGTCGAAGATGAAGAATTTTCCGCAGAAAAACCGGGGGTAAATTTGGAAAATAATTTCGCTCGGTATTATCCCGGATGAACGATTCCGAGGAAAAACGGTATTCCCCTCGTGCCCGCGACCGGGCCTAAAGTACACGTTGCTCGAGAACACGTGAAAGGGACGCTGATGAGATTCGAGGGAAAGTGTAGAAGCAGGCAAGCGTCGCAAGTTACAGAAGCTGGGACGCGTATCGAGCGTGAATATTACATCGATCAGGCTTTGACGATGATACAGACGGCGAAGGAGAGGGATAGGAGGTAGGGATGATGTCGCCTATTATCCGGCGAAACACCTGAGCCCCTGATTCCCGGTTACACGTCGGCCATGCCTCTATCTCGCGGAGAGTGTATGAAAACCAGCACGCACTCCATCGCCGGCGGTGTCAGTATCGCGGCTAAATTACACGGGCTCCGCGTATTATCCACCCTTAAATTATTCCCTGCTAACCACAAAAATAGCCCCTCGCCACCCCTATTCCTCTTCCCATGGTCTCCGGGTTTTCTCTTGGCTCTAGCGCCCTGTCAACCGACACGGTCATCGTCTCAACCGCGTCCACGGTATATCCTACGCGGTTGTTGCTCGATGGCCACTTTCCTCTTAATTTATTCCACTGCTGCGCTGCTTATCTAACGCGGCTGCAACGTGACCGCAACTCTGAATCATGGTGCAGCGAATTTGTGCACTGCTACAGCGTGTTATAACTCGGGAATTTAATAATTCGAGCAAGGAAGAAAAATCCGACGAGATAATGATACTAACGATTCGAGGAAGAAGTTTAGGGAAAAGTAAAACGAATTGCACGTATCTGCTGACTCAGGAGTGAAAGTTCGATACGAGGTTAATAGAAGTACAAGCGGAATGCATCTCGCAGAAAAGCGACGAGTGAAATTCGAGGTAACTCGGGGATAATGGCGTATTATCGGAATTACAGAGCCATCGAACATGCATCAATAATCGTTAACAAAATTTCTGTCCGTCCAATGGTTGAACTTCCTCCGATGGTATCACAGGTGAATATTAACGAATGTTTGCCTAGGGGAATGCGTTCTGTCCAAGCATGATGGACGCTTTCGAAGGCAGAAGTTCGAATAGAAGTATGCTCTTGACGCGCGATGTCGGACCCCTGTTCGACGAGAGATGGATCGTCCAATTCCCGGCATACTTATCTCGCGTTAAACGACACGCATCTTTTCTATAATTTATCGCCTCTCGCGGATGCTACTCGCAATTATGTCTTTGGAGATCTGGCCCGGTGCCCGGAGTAATTTATTAACGGGGGCTGCATATCCTGCAAGGAAATGCATCATCGGTACAGGGCCAGAGGATGAACTTAACATCCGCCATAAGTGGTTTCACGTGTTACACTGACAAGTTTCGGATTAATATTGACAAATTCGGGAACGCGATCACGAACACGGCAGAGAGCGCCGGAACGTGCACACGAGCCGGACGAAAACTTTAATCATAAAAATTGAACGTGGAAACGGACAGCTGACCGCTCGGCCCGATAAAAGATATATCACTCGAATCTCGTTATATTTTCGCGAGCTGAAATATTTACAAGCCAGACGAACTTTCGGAACAATCTCCGAGTACAGCTGGAGGAGTGGCCTCGGCGACCTAAGTATTAGACCAAGTTCCTCGCCAAGTTCTATGGCTTCCGTCGATATTAAACAAATCGATAAGAGAATATGAATTTGTTATATCGCAACTTTCGTCCGCAACAATTTATTCCGTGAGCGTTAAGAATACCTCTAAACCAGATACAAGAATTTATAATAATAGCAACAAGGTAGTAATATACCAATAATGAATTTTCCGAGATATATCCCTTTAGTTTGACCAATTAAATGCCTGGTCTTGATTATTTGCCTAGCATTAACTGGATAATAAATTAGGAGAGACTTAAGAGGAAAAGTAGAGTCGGATTTCCCGTCGCGTTTGCAGCGGACACGTAGCATTTGAATGAAATTGCAGCCGCGAAACGCAGCTGGTGGCGAGAAGAGTTGGACGGGAGCAAAAGTTGGGCGGAAAAGTGTCAGCCTGACCATCGGGTTCGATTCGATAAAAGATGGATGATCCGGCATCGAGCGTACGACCGATCGGTCTCCGAGCTGACGCTCTCGAAGATGAAATGCACCCTTGGCGACCTCGAAAGCGACCCTAACGCCGCGTAGGATCGCGCACTGGCAACGCCACTCGACTGGCCCGAAAGGCATATTTACGAGAAAGGCGCGTGCCCCGCGTTGGAAGCTACGATCATCCCCTGGATACGTCCGATTTCGAATACAAATTCCTCCATATGTAACTCGGAGGAACGGTTATTGGCCCGACTAAGGGTTATTAGGTCCGGTAGGTGAGCCTTTCCTTCCTTTTCTGGTCACCAAGCGTCCCATCCACTACCCCGAATTCGACACGCCGAATGGCGTCCGATCTCGAAACACTCTGGAATTTATTTATGGTAAACGTTAGAAGAATCACGAAGCAGATTCCCATCTCGATTCCTGACTTCCCTAGGCTTGGTTATGGATATTGAAAACCGTCGATCAGGACTTGTACTATAAAGAAAAGGATGTTAAACAAATAGGTACTAGAAAATATTCCATAGTGAATCTTTTTCCTTAAGATAGGAAGTGTTAATCGGTGATGGAGCAGCAAGTCGCCGGAAGAAAGAGAGGTCGGTGAATTACTGGCTGGGACAAGGTCCCAATAACAGGAGCATTTCGAACCTAAGAAGGTTTAACGACGGCAGAGCCAAAGTGGGCGAACCGCGGAGATTTATACGAAGGGACAAGCGCGAGAGAGTGGAAGAGGGCGCGAGGGGTCTCGGGTTTCCTCGCGGGGTTCCTGCAGGATGGCCGCTGCGCCATGGAACAGCAGTACATTATTTCTTGATGTCAAATAAAGCAATTAGCATGTGCCCTGACCAGGGTCCACGGGTTCTAACCCGAGTAATCTCGCCAGGGTCCCCGGCGTGTGCGACATCTTCATCAGAGGCGGACCCTCCTCTCCTTTCTCCGCCACTTTCTATCCTGCCGCCCCTTTCGCCGCACGATACTCCGCTCACGTGACCATCCTGCACCCCCTCTAGAGACGGGGTGGGTCTGGATGCCGGCCGAGCAGCGGAGGAAGAGACGAGACGTCGACGGCGGCGACGGGGCGAAATTGCAACGCGGCGAGGAGAAATGGCCGAGAAGGCGGTGTCCGGCCGGTGCAGCTTCCAAGGGAAATTTCCACAAAGGCTGACCCGTTGCTAATGAATGTTATATAACCCTTTTAATGCTTTAAGCCTCTTAGATTTTTCAGAGAGCCCTCCACGCGCCTCCTTCGTCGCCGCCTCCGGACTCGCCCGGCCCACGGAACTCTATCACACTCTCTCTCTGTTTCCTCTCTCTCCTTCTCTCACCTTTTCCGCTCTCCCGGTGCACCAGAAGTGGTTTGCCGACGCCAGAGGAGAAAAAAGGCCGAGCGAGAACCGAGGGGGGTCTCGCCTCAGGGGTAGGTAATTATGTGGCGGACGTAAATTAAGCTTGTTTAGATTGGGATTTTTATTAAGGTCCTTTATGAAAGAGTGCCGCCGCTAAATGACGCCGCGAACACTTTAACCACCCGGAATTCCTTGATCGAAGAGGGAACATGGCTGCTTTATGCGCGGAGATTCGAAGATTAAATTTTTTCTTTTTATTCATCCGACGTAACAACGATATTATTTGGCAATTTTTTTATTTTCCTAGTCGCCAATAGGGTTGTTTTCACACGAGCGAGAGATTAAGCTCGAATTAGTCGGGATTTTAATTTAATCGCGTCAGGGTAGGTGTCAGGTAGATTCTTTATTGTTTAATAACGGAAGGGGATTGTTTAACGTCCCCGTTACGAATAGAAGCTTGCGTGTTTTGAATTCTTTCCCGGAGATCCCAAGGAAGTCGTAAGTAATGATCAGGAAGCGCGTATATAGCAGCGAGGCAGAATGTAGCTAGCGACGTGTACGGAAGAAATAACTAAGGGTTAGTTTAATCGTACTTTAGGAGTCGAAGGTTTTAACCTTTCCGTTGTCCCCCATTTGCCGTGGGGTAAGAAAGGACTGCAGCCAGTCGTGTAGCTAATGTCCAGTCCAGTTAGCTAATATATGGTATGGCACGAAATAAAACTCTGCTAATCGGAACACTTTCCTTGCAATATCCTTAACTTTGCCTTTCAGACATCCCTCGTTTATTATCATCCAGCGGAATCCGGCTAAAAGCTCGCGCCATCTTCTCTTATCCGAATCATTCGGAAAGAATGAATGAAATCTCTCTGAAATTCGTTGAAAAAAATTTCTTTCCCTCGCTTTGATAAAATATCGCAAACCAAACGAAGCCGATCGTTCGATAGCGGAAACAACGGTGCACGAACCTCAGACCGCCACCCCTGTTTCAGGACATGTTAATTTCAGTCCGTAGGTAACGAGAGGCTATTGCAGTATAGCAAACAGCTAACCGCCTTCGCGCTAAGGTTTGTGTACCGAACTTCGGCAAAGCAGTTCGCAGGTACAAACTGCTCTCTATAGATTGCGAATACGTATGCCTTCGAAGCGGCTGGAGAACGAAATTCCCGGCAGAAGTTTAATTCGAACGAACGGCCAGCCAGGCGTAAACGTTGTGTGATTTGTTCAATGCTTCGACGCACTTTTCCACAGCAATCGTAAAACGGTATCTTACCCATCGCGTGAACGTATCCCACTTGCGGTAAATAGAATTATCATCGTGTTTTCTCGAATTATTCTAAACGGTACAGGGTAAATTAAACGTCGATTGTTCCAAAAAATCGTCATAGAAACCCTAATAAATGTACCCACGCAATAAAAACGAACAAGCGAACGTAATTGTGTAATTATCTCTTCATTGCGTCCGATTTAATAATTCCACAGTAGTATAAACGACGATAAGTCCGAACGGTCGCACGCATCCGATCTACAAGCGATATAACGCGACTATACAGCAGATTCCCGACCATATTCCTCGAGAACGAGATAATCGATGACAATTAACGACCAGTCGCCGCCATTAGCGTGGACCGAGGTTTTCCCAAGACGTCCGCCAGGCGGTATCGAAAATCGAGATTCAACGTTGATTTTCTTGGATAGCTTTCGCGAGGCGAGGCCGGCTATGCTCGCTCGTTCTCTCGATTAGGCTTTGCCGTCATTAAAAGTTTATAAAGAAGCAGAGCTACCAGTCGAGGCACACAGAGAGAAGCGGTGGAAGAAGCGGGGGCAGGGGACGAAGGGATCAACACCCCACCTCGTCGAACGGGAGCGGGAAGAAAGTGAGGCAGACAGCGTAGGAGGAGACAGAGACGGGGAGAGATTCCGAGCAAGTTTTCTCATGTGCAATGCATAATGAGGAAAGGCAGACGGCGCATAAAGGGCCTACAAATGAGGCTCGGGTTATACATATACATTCCGGCTAGATACGCGCGTACACGCGCGCACGGGGCGCGAAAGACTTCGTAGAACCACCCCCCGCGCCGGGTTACACACCGTTACCGCCGCGACTTCTAAGCGTGCAACCGAGTTAAAAACTTCTCCCTCTGATTTTAGTTATCCCGTGGAAACTTCGGAAACGATGCACTCGTAAAGTTCCCGGTTAATCTCCTGTTTGTGCTGCGCTCGCGTTACGCCGCGCAACCAGCACCGATCTGCGCGGAGAGATGCGGAGGTGCGTTTTTACACCACTGTCTTCTGATGAATTCCAGTGATATCTAAACGTGAGGATTAATTTTCTTTCTATTTAATTTTGCCCGCAATTGTACGCCGAACCTAGTTTTCTCGTAACTATTCTTAATTGGCACACGAGGAATTCGCGGAATGCGAGATATCGCACGTTATCGGACATTGAAACGTTCTGTGAAACGACAACGAAAGAATTTGGGAATTTTTACCGACTTTTGTGAAGTAATTTGATCCCCGTAGAGTTAAGGAACCGTAAACTCGTTATTTCGAGTTTGATATATCGACATTTGGCGAGAAGAAATTTGCGTCGTACGCGACGCGTGATTCCGTGAGTCGTTAAGTGCTGTTGCAATTCTGTCAATGAAGTTTACTCGCGCCGGAGTTGTTGCTTGCTCGATATAGATCATTAAAATAATAGCCGTCGAAAATACGAGCACGTAATGCCCGGCGTACGCTTCATGAAAACCGATTAAAGGTGTTGGGTCGATTTTCCCTGGTAACTGACTCGCCGTGTTCGCTGACGGCCAGTACAAATCATCGAACATGCTAGCAACTTGTTCGACACCAAGTACAAACGCGAATTTCAATTATCGCTCGTTTTATTCGATACTATCGATTAATCCGCGTTACCGGGGATAGAAATACCTTGACTTACCTTGTTCATGATTTGGCGGGGATAGTCCCGCCTTGGGAGGGCCGACACTGTAACAGAAAAGAAATAATCGTTGTTTTTACAAATGTAGTTGTACAAAAAGTTCTTTATCCGACACGAATTTGTTACACAGTGGCACATTGTATACGCTTTTTTGGAGAAGAAGTGATACAGAAACTATTTTTGATTCAAAGTTATTAGAAAATAAACTCTCACCTAACTTCTAAGACGAGAATGAATTTTTTAACGCTTGTACTTTTCGTGTGGACTCAATCAAGCTCGAAACCTTACTGAACACGTGCGTTTAGGCATAGAAGACGGTTATGTTTATCCTCTGTGAAAAAAGACGAAGATGGTGCGTTTTTCGCACGACCGTTCGACTGTAACTAACCGTTTAGAGATTTCTTTGGGAAAGACACGTATTCGACTTCCTCTGAGACAGTAGACTTTGTTTTCTACTATCCTATGTTTACCTTCCTGATTATAACGGATAATCAAGTAAATTTTTGCTCTGACTTGTAATATCTAATAACAAATTACTCGAACCACAAATTTATATTAAAAACGAAAAGATCGAGAAATTTTTGGTTATTATAGAAGACAAGAAAGTAACGATCGTGACTTAAAAATTTCTCGAATTTCCTCCTTAAAATTCATTTTCTTTTATTTTCTCATCTGTTACTCATTCGTTTACCTCCCCCGGGTGAATTCAGAACGAATTTGTTATTTAATATTTCCGATATTCACAGCCGCAGCAAAAATCCCTGAAATTTCGAGAAAATGCGAATATACCTTGCTCGCATTTTCAACCCTCTCCTCAATACTGCGCCTCGTGACGGCAGCTAATGCACGCAGGTTAGTCCCCGACCGTGCACCCAGTCCCGCATCTTCACCCCCGATCTTCTCCTCTCTTCCACCCCTCAACGGGTACCACCGAATTCCCGTAATCTAATGAATGGCCTAACCCCAATATCCTCTCGGCTCAGCCTCACCGCCACTACCCTCTATGTACCTCGCCTATATGTACCACGCATGTAAATACGCTCACGAACGAGAGATTCGAGCGATATCGGCGCGGCAGCGACGTGTAACGCGTTTCTTCAAAACTCCGCTACCCTCCAGCGGCAATTAATTATTTTGACATTATCGAGCACGTCGGCCCCGTGACGAACCCTCGTCGAATCGACCGAGGCCACCCCCGGTCCGATGTCCGGCGATTTCCTTCGATCGAAGATCGCTCGATCGCGTACCTTCGTCGGCCTCGGTCGTCGGGGATATAATCGACGACGGAGACGGTCGTAGACGCACGCTAGCCGAGGCGAAACCATGGAACGAGCCTTTGGAAACGAGGAACCGAGTAGGAAGAAATTAGTCGGGCGCAAATTGGCGAGAACTTTTCAATGCGCTTCGTTAGCTATAGTGACCCGCCGCGACTTGCGGCAGCGTCTGACCCGGCGAATTATACGCGGATGAAAGCGGAAAACTGCGAGAAATGAGGAACGGGAGGTGCAGTATATCGCAGTTCGCGTCGCAGTTCCAATTCCGTATCAAACTCCACGCATCCGTCGTCGTATTCCGATCCAGACCGGTGGAACAGCGGCTAATTGCTAATTACCCGACGGCGCGAGAGCAAGGCGAAGTTCTTTCGTCCAGAACGAGGGACAGACTGGAGACAGGCTGGAGGCAGAGACAGGAACCGGTCGCAACAGGGCGAGGAAGCGCGAATGTGTTTATTTCCAGGGAATAATAAAAAGGGTCGGCCAGCGTCCGTGGCGATCGTAGGAAAGTTGGGAATAATGTTTCGGACACGACGTTCGTCTGGCTTTGCCCGAGAGCTGTGCACCCGCTCACCCACTCGCACCCACACCCCTCCACCCTCTCCCGATCTCCAGCAGCCTACCCTTATACGCGTGTCCGCCGCAGATTCAGACTCCTAATTAAGACGAGGGTGCGAGAGGGGTTTCAGGGGTTTCTCCCGGGTTCTCCCTGAAGGGAGGTGGGAGGATGTGGGTGTGGGTAGTAGAAGGAGGGTTTTCACGAGGTAAGGGGCACCCGTACCGCGCCGGAGGGGTAAGCCAAGGCAAAGGGGGTAAGGAATATTGATCACGGGACCACCACGGCGGCGAGGCAGGGACTGGCCATGCTCTCCTCTCTCTTTCTCTCTCTCCCTCTCACTCCCTCTCGCTCTCTATTTCGCTCTTTCTTCTTCTATTCGCCTCTCCGTCTCGCGTTCCATCGTCTTGCTCGCTGTAAGTGTGTCCTACGCTCTCTCACACGTCCCTGTCCCCGTCTTTCGGTGTTGCTGCTGGCGTGCAAGCACGGACCAGGCCAGACCAAACCACCAAACGCCAGATGCGTGAAATCAGTCGGTTAGAGGCTGCCCCGCAGCCTTTGCGAATTATTGACGCTGAAACCACGACCGCGGAGCAGATGATGCTGCGAGCTGTTTCGGAATCGGGAGTGCCGGCCCGTGACTTGGCGACACCAGTCGAATCAACGCGAGGATCGTTCCGAGAAATTCTGACACCTTGTTCGTGAAAATTCGTGAAATCCTTGAATTCGTGCGATTATGTAAGTCTACAATCGCGAAATCGTTTCTGACGAATCGAAGACCTCTCGTTCGTATCTTCTGTTATTTCTCCCACTCTCCATTTTGTTTTTAGATTCTTCAGGATGACGATTTGTCGGATGATGCATCATAAACGAAGCAGGAATCGAGAGATTCGGGTCACGGTAGAATTTTAGACGCGTATTCTGTATCATCTGGCGCATCCTGTAGGCCTAACGCCTCGACATATATTAAATTGGAACTCTGATTTGGGTTTCTGGTATGTTCACGAGTAACTTCGCACTGGCATAACTTTCCAAGTTGATGTCCTACAATGAACTCAATATTCCGGGGTTCAGGGAACTTTCGTTCCAAGGTATTCTACTTCCCGTATCGCGTTGTCTCATTGGAATCCCCGAGTCTTTGTATACGCGTACATCGCTGATGGATCGGGCACGAATTAAATCGCGTTGTTTAAACTTCAAGGGGAATTAATCAATCAAGGACCCGTCGAAGGTACGATCGGTTCGAACGATACGAATTGCGAAATTAGTCGAATCTAAAAATCTATTATACAAGTGTCCCGACTTTCGAAACTGCAATTCGAGATATTTATGAGAAAACAAATACTATACGATGCCAATTTGGAACGAGTCCTTTCGTCGCTGGATACTGCTCCTTGATATCGGTAGTAAATGAACAATAAGCGGTAGTTAATGGACTTACAATTGAATTTCGAACTCGATCCACAATTTTTCCCGCTTTATTACTTGGCAAGCTTTATCGAATTCCCACAGCCGTAAATCGTAGACGATCCTGAGCTACGGTGACATCAACGCTGTCAGTTTAAAATAATTTACGAACTGAATACTCGAACCTGCTCGAAATTGTCGAGAAATATGCAGAAAACAGGGTCGAATATGAAACGTCGGAAAAACGGGAACAGGGCTGATATTTCGGCGCGATCGGCGCGCAGGTGAAGCCAGTCAGACGAAATGGCTTCCCGCAGGAGGCTCTAATGTACGAGAAGAGAGAAACAGGGCTGTCGGACGAAAGTTCGGCTCCCCGGAATCAGGGTGGCCTGACGAACTTTGACGCACACGCTCGGCCGAACAGAATCTACGCCGTAGACGTGTGTAGCGTTCTCACGAGTTTTCGAGCGATCTTCTAGAATGGCAAGAAGGAGGAGCTACTACTTGGCTCGTTCCCGAGGCTACGACAGGAACACCGGGACGACGGACGAGCTCGAGTTTACACGACGTAGCGACTCGTCTTTCTGTCCGTCGCTCTGCCTTAATTAAATCTCTCGACCCTTCCCGAAGAACCCGCGCTGCGCTAGCGGAGAGCTAGAAGTATAATAGAATGGCCCTCCCTCGTCGTTCGTCGCCCGACTCGCTGTCGTAACGCGTCAGCGTCGCGAGATTTTTCCTGCTAATTGTTACGAATGTCTACGCCAACTACCAGCCGGCATTGGCCCGGCGAGAGTGCCACTCGCACCTTCACCTCGTTCTCTTCTGACTCGTAGTTGCAGCTTGCCGGAGCCAGGCGAGTAAGTCGCGAATTCAAGACTCGCGACCGATGAGAACGTTCGAGGAAAACGAAGCGTTCGTATTAACATAAACACAACGACGAATATAGATATTCGATAGATTTTAATAATTGTTCTCCAAGAAATTGCTTCTCACGATGATCGTTGCATTCCAAAGGATAAAATAATCAGGAGAAAAGTTACTCGAGATCGAAGCTTCGCGTATAATTCATTAATTTACCGTTGAAACGATTTCCAATCCAAATGAAATATACCACGCTCTAAATTCCATTTCGAGCACGCAAATGATCTCTTAACCGACAGCCATCAGCGAAATGACTATCACAGCGCGGCGGAAAGTTATCGAACAGCCTCGCTGCTGGCATAATAGTCGATTGATCTATGATCGGATAACGTCTTTTCTTAGTTCGCGACCTCTTCAGAGATTCAATGCAGCAGCATTTTCATGGCTCCAGGTGCCGTTATTCGGTCCGGTAACGAACGTCAAGGGCGACCTCGACGAGGCCGGAAGAGATCTCATTGTCCAGAAGCGGAGGCTACGATAGGAGGGTTGCGCACCGCCGGCAACCAGCCAACTCAAACTTTGATATGGTTTCCTAAATAACCAAGGCTACCGATACCGCAGCACGATAGTCCTCTCTTTCCCCTCGGCCACCCCCTCCAACCCTCTCCCGCCCACAGCCCTCTGCATCCACTTCGACCGATCTATGGCGCGGTCCAGGGTGGGTATCGTAACTACTGTCGAAGCATATTGAAACCCTCGCACCAACGATGACCTAACCACCCCTTCTAGCCCGTTCCGCACGCCACGGAACCGACACACCGGTGGTGCCCTTCGTCGCGAAAGCTCCGCCGCGAGCGTGCGTTTGTCGTTTCGCGTGCAAAGCTTGCCCGCATGCGGAGCATGGTCGATCGACCGCGATAGAGCAACGCTTCTCTCTTTCCCTTTCGCAGCACGGACCGCGTCTGAGCAATTTGAAAGCGGAGTGACAGGCAATCAGGAAGGTAGACGACCAGCTAAGGACAGCCGGGACGCGAAGGGGTGCAGGGGACACGCGTAATGACCGGCGATTTATCCGCGCGCGAACGAGCCAAGAATTTGAAATTAAAATCTCCGCTCGTAATTGTCCGGGGAGGCGAGTTGGATTTCGGATTGCGGGCAGATCGCGCGGAGACACGTTGCATTTTAACCAGCCAAGAATTATGCCGGAACGAGAAAATGGCCTGACAAAGAAAACTTCTCGCAATTCTTCTTGGGTATATACATACCGGGACGCGTGTGTATATATGCGCGAGTATGACGGAAACGGTGAGACGGCGAACGGGGAGAGTTCGATTAGGGAAAAGGCGAGGAAAGTTGCGGGCTGGCCGATGTTTACGAGTTCATTATTCTCGCTGCAGCAAGATGGAGGCTGACGATAACGATCGCGAACGAATTCACGCGTACGGGGGTTTAGAATATCTTTCCTGGAGCCCAGGTCCGGGTTGGAGGCGGGCAGGCGGCGTGACTGTATCTGGAGGTTAACTGTTTGTCCGCTAATTAGAAGCTAACAGCAGAACTAAAGTTGGGAACTTTAAAGTTTCTTGCCTCTGCAGAAGCCTCCTACGCCCAGCCGTTACCCTCTTCTGGGGGCGGTGCAGACACCCCACAGGCGAACGCCCTATCGTCCTTCCACTTTTCTTCTCTTTCACTCCTGCACCCACCACCGGCCAGCGTTAATTACTAATTAATTGTTTCGCATGTTTGAGTTTTAAATGGATAAGTTAAACAGCGCATAAGAGGCCTGGACGTGCAGAACGATGGGTATACCTTTGCTTTCTCTCTTTCTACACCTCTCTCTCGCTCTCTGCGTTCGTTCTTCCGCCTCTCTCGCGTCTCTTTTGCCTCCGCTCGCCCCCTTTACGTACGATTACCGTGCAAACGGTGTACCGGCGGTTAACGAGGTTAGGATGACCGTGCGAGCGAGAACCGGGGAACCGCGCTCGTTCGTTTATTCGTTTTTCACCCCGTCATCGAAACGCCGCAGCCCCCGTGTGCGTTACGTAACTTCCAGGTGTGAAACTTTCGCACGGTTAGTGTATGAAACGCGAGAGGTTCTGCGGGTGGCCGCGGTAATGAAGCCCATTGACCATTGGATTGTTTGACCAACGATTCAGAACGAGAGAAGGTATCGGGTTTAAAAGTAGCCGGATGAAACCCGAATATAATTACGCGCGAATATAATTCCACGATGATAGATCTAAACTTTTGGAAAAGGATTCGAAACGTTTCAACGTTCTCGAGAATTAAATATCGAGTATTTGATCGGCGATGAAGGGAATTTTTTGCTAGATAAATTTCCTAGGAATTATCTCCGCAGTAGTTACACGAATCAAGGTTTCTTTGATCGCAGTTCTAATCCTACGGGACAGAGTAATGCTCGACGACTCGCTGCAAATCGTTTTACCTCGATCTCGCGAGGGAGAAGGCACGGGGGTGGTTTACCCTTGAAAAGTGGAAGGAGACCTCCGACGGCTGTAATCGGTGCTCAAATAAAAAGCCTTAATGCCGAGATAAAACATCCCATTTGTCTAACGACGATTTTTCTCGCCGTTTTCAAGCGAGCTGTATTTGCTCCCGCAGCCGGGGGTAGACAGGGGCGAATCGGGGTGGTAATCATCTTAAACACCGTTGTCACAGACACCTCGTACAGGCCGGCTGCCACTCTCGGTGCTGCGCCACCTGATTCTTCGGTAATTGAGATGAATCGATAAGGACAAGCTCCCGTGGCGAAAAAAAGGAAAAAACGAGCAGAGTCGAGGGCGCTGCTTTTTTAATTCGATGAGCTAATGTACCGACAGTTACATTAATGGCGTCCCCGGAGACTCTAACTTCCCTCGATATCCTCCCCTTTGAACGTTGGATTCCGGAAGAGAGAGGTCGTTTTGCATACTGCAATTTTATTCGTGCCGCGATTATAACCTTCAAACGTTTGTCGTTAATTTCACACTGACGTATATCGAATAATATACGAATTGTTCGTAATGTAACATATATTTGCCTAAACATATATGGTTAAACGATAGGAAATCCTGAGAGAACGGATACGATGATCGTAACGAAGTGATCCGGATCGTGGAAGAAAATTAAAGTGGCGTTTAAATCGTCAGCCTGGGTTCTTCAATCGGGGATGGAATAACGAAGGCGGGAAGAGGGCGCCGGGGCAGGGATAAATCTGGAATAATCGGGAAACGGGCGGTCGAAATCGAGGTCTGTTATTGACTGGCGTGCAGGAGCTGGGCAGGGGCGGAAAAAGAGGAAGCGGGCGGCAGGAGCGTTAGAGCAGAAAGGTAGAAAACAAGAGCGTGGGGCAAATCGGTGTCTTAACCGGCCGACGGAGGGGACAATTATTTACCGGGGCGTCTAGTACGACGTTCTAGCGCGACGCTACCGTTACGCCGACGACGAGAGGCGAGAGTCCGCGGCTGTTAATTGCTGCCTGTCAGGGCCACGCAGTGACAGGGACCACCGTGGCGTAGGGATTGCCTCGTCGAAGGCCTGCACGCGTTCACCGAACCCTCCTTTCCTGCCGAGGAAACGCACGAAACGACCAACGCCGGACTTCGATCCTCCGACTCGCCTATCTAATCTGTCCCGACCCTGACTGGGACGAACGTCCAACACCCGTTCCTTCCACCGGGGATCCAGTTTCACGGGACAGGATGCCGGCTGTAACGTAGTATTGCGTTGCCACCGAAGGGTGTTGGTAAGCGTTTTCACTCGGACAAGTGTAAACGTAAATTTGGAATGCTTGTGAAAGGTAACGCGTCGATTGATGATGAGAAAATTAAGCGTGAGTCAGTTGGACTGATAAAGAACGAAGAGTGTCTCTCTTCTTCTCCTCACACCTTCTCTACAGGTTTAAGAATCATTGCGATACCGAGACAAATCGATTCGGTTAATCCTCAGTCCAGTTATTTATCTTCTCAACGTGTTAATAATAAAGCAATATTCTTCGAAACTATTTTCCGAGTAGCCGAAATGCTTGGTCCACTGCCAAAGAACGTCCTCGAAGAATCGATTACGAGAATAAAAATTCTCGAGAGATCAACACGAAATGGAAATAAAATATTCCAAGCACACTTGGACAAAACAGTACAAAAAATTCGCCTGTGATAAAAAGGAAACAATAGGAAAGTACCCCTGGAAGGAAGGAAATTGATCGACTCGCACCCTAGAATCGCAGTGAGAAAATTTCGCGACATCGGGTACGCCTGGGATTCGGCGCGAACCCTTCGATTGCCGTGCATCTATTCCAGGGAAGAACGAGGCGGCAACGAGGCAAGCAACTCCGTCGCAGGAACGTAATTTCAACGTTGACAGGTATTTATCCTGCGCGGCAGGAAGCGGTGCTATGTGGGCGGTCGAGCGGAGGCGTAGAGGAGGGGCCAGAGAAGTAGCGTGACGACGTTAAGAGCATTAAAGAGACGTTTTCCGCCCGACACTTAGGTTTTCGTTCCCGAGCCCACTCCATAGATTCCCGGCCTATCGGCTTAGCGCTTGGCGGGCGGTCCGCAGCCACCCCTGGCTTCCTTCTGCACTGTCTTCCGCCGGGATCCACGAGGAGGACGGTTCGTTGCCGTTTCTCTCTAGGAAATATTTTCCTAAGCGTAAGAACTTAAGTACCCGGGCGCATACGGTGTTTCCACTCGTTAAAGAATCTTCCTCGCGGGGTGTAACAGCGGCGAAACAGGGGATGAAATCGTTGGACGCTGGAGAAGAGGAAAATTCCACGAATTTTCCTGCCACTCGATTTATGCTACCGTTCGATCGAGGTCTATTTCAGGGGCTGCACCGTTTGCACCGTTTTTCACTGTACAGATATAACAACGGGGAGCTTCTTTTATATTTTTCAATCTAGTCATTGATTAGTATATGTTTCTTAAGCTTTGAGAAATTAAAAGAAACGATGATCAAGAGTCACTAGTCGAATACAAAGGGTTAGATTAACTACTGACACCGAATTATAAAATATTTATACATTTTTGGGTAATTATCGCGAACTTATTAGACTGGGGGTTAAATTACAGTGCTATTGATATTTTAATAAGGTAGGAAACATTGATGACTGATCGAAGAAGAATGAACGACGATGGAATTTAGTAAAGAAATTAGACGTAATTTGAAAAGTATACAATAACGAAGGCTCATTATTGACGAGCCGTTGGAGAACGAAATATAAATAGTCTGTTGGAAATAATATTTGCAAAGTTATAACTGCCCCGCGTTATTTCATCCTTGCTTTCAACAGCTCCCTGTTTGCTTTCCTCCATCGTCTGAGAGAGCTCCTCTTATACCGGTTCACGGAGGAAACCGAATTCCGCAGATTAGAAATTCATTTGAATATTTTCGCGGGAGATAGCACTCGCGGTGGTGGGACGAGCGAATAAGTGGCCTCGAGAATGTATTCGCAATTGAATACGGTGTTGGGGGCGCGATAAGCAAAGGAAAGGAGGAGCTTGGTAGGCTTCCAATTTCTAATCTTTTCTTCGTCTGGTATAATAATGTTTCACTCCGCTTAAATTAAATAACTTCAAACCCGATATCAAAATTTACTATTTCCCTATCCCACTCTTTTTCAATATCCTAAAAGAAATATTCGATCGAAGATTTGCTATTGAATTAAGTACAACGTTGAAGGTATTTTAGTATTTCTGAATCACTGTATTCGAGAATTTAATATTTCCTGACTCGACAAAGTTTGGAAAGAAATATTTGCGTCCTACTTCGCGTTGACATCTCGAAGCCAACTGTATCACAAGAGCGAGGGTTGGCAGAACGTAGGTTGCTCGCGGTTGCGAATTATCAGCTAAGAGGAAATTATGGAAATAGATATAAATCGAGAAGAAGAGCGCAGACAGCGTCGTCGCGGTTAGGCAAAGCAACCAGTTCCTGAAGGGCAGGTCGCTGCACCACGGAGGCTGGTCGGCCTTTAAAATAATGGGGCTTAAGTAGCCAATTTGAAATGTAAAGGTCCATCAACATAAATTAAATATGGCACGTAGACGTAAAGGATTGTCTTAGCCTCATAGACGACCTCTTTCATCCACCAAGGAGAAAGGGTTCCCGGGAAAAACTCGCGCGAATTAATTCTCAAATGTTTCTTCTCACAACTCCATTTTTGATAAAACGAAAATTCCCGTTAATCAAAAGATACTTAAAAAAAAAACTGCTCGCATTAAAATTCAAGGAATCACCTAAATCACTGCGATACAAAAATTACACACCTGTCGCCAAATTTCTACCACATCGAGCTCCACGAAGCTCCCCATTAAAAAATCGTTTTCTTCTTACCCTAACGACAGCGTCCATACTTAATCGCTCTTTGAAGAGAGATATCCTCCGGGTCAGATGCTCGACGGTGCGGTCGATTTGTCGGTAATTTTTTTTCGTTCCGCCGGGTGGCAGCGAATGAGAGGAAGGAGGAAAAAGCGAGAAAGACAGAGAGAGAAAGAGAGAGAGAGAGATCCTGGCTGAATCTCCCCATTGGCGTGAACTCGCGCGGAAAGATCAGAAAGCGAAGAATACGTGGGTCGAGGCTAGAGTCTGGCAAGCTCGCGTCATGTGCAGCGGACGCGACGCGCGAATTAACAACTCACGCGTCATATCGCGCATTATTATCCGATATATCGAGTTATATATCAAACACCTTCGCCCTCGTCTGGCAGCCAGGGGCGAATCAGCGAGCGCGATCCACGCTTACGCGGAAAACGTGCTAACATCCTGCTTAACGAAGGCCAGGGGTAGGTAAAGGGCGGACTATCAGTTCCAGACGAAAGCCAAGACACCGAATCGACGTGCTCAGTCTCGCGTGTCGCCAGTCGTTAATATACCCTGGCTCACGCGCCGGGTGACACTTCTTCTTCAACCACTGCTATCCCGGTATTTCGCGAGCTGCCTCGAATCGGGGTTGCCAACCCCCTACACACGCCAACTTGGAACCGTTCTACCGGAAAACGTCCCGTCTGTTTGGCCAACGCGCGAGATGCGATTCCTCCTTTCGAGTATTCTTCTTTCAACTACTCATGATCCTATCTGCTAGATTCTATAGGGGTGGTTCAGGAAAGGAAAACGATCCATGATTCGTTCGTTCGATGGAATCAAAAGAAAGTTAGAGGAAGATGATCGTAACGTGACAAAAAAAATTGTAGAATGAAAAAATCATCCCTCTTAGTTTTGTACCGTTCCGATTATCAACTATCAGCGAATGATGCGAAAGGAACTATCATCAAACATAATCGTGGATGCAAATCAAGTGATACCACCGACTTCAGTGATCGAATCTTCGCTGACCATATCATGAGAGTGGATGGAGTCGACATCGGGGCCATCCGAGGAAGTTATTTAGTGGACCGATGGTGCGTGGAGGCGGCACTCTATAAAACGCGATTAACGCTGGCCGCAGCATCGGTATTTCTTCGAATATTGATCGTCGGAATCGTCGAAACGAGAGGGAAAAGCCGAGTCGCGAGGCAGCGGTGGGAGGTTAGCGTTTCAGCCGAAGCTGCACGCGTTGAAAAGGGTTGATTAGGGATTCGGCGTGTTGGGGTCGAACACGTCGGGCTATGTTGGAAGGATGCTGGACCGTGCTTGTAGGCATCCAGCGGTTGGAGGGCCCCAGCCAGGTTCGGGGCAAATGGCAGCGGGATGATTGATCGCCCGGCTAATTGGATGATCGATGACTCAAGTTCATCAGTGGCTGTTCAGCTGCTGGCAAAGGATGCCTCGTTCGCACGTGAGCCACCCCCTGTAAGCGCCTCTGTACGTGTGCCTATACGAACTTACGATGGTATGGATCTGTGTGAGACACGCGGGGAGAACGGGTTTGGCTCGGTGTCTCCGGCGAGCTTGAAACAAGCCACGCTAATATTCTTTCACGGCCGCTGTGTCTCTTTTTCTCCTCGGCTGCCTGCTTTATTCCTCTCCTTTCCGCTTCCTTTCCTTTGCAGGTCGTTAAAGCGTGGGGTAAGACTGACAGTTCTTAGCTACTGAACGTCACGATACACGTTTTGCGATAAAAATTAAAGGAAGAACGCATCTTTTGCTAATTTTTATACGTTCTTTATCTTTCGAGTTATACGCGTAGATAAAAATTAACATATCTGGAAATGATAATTATTAAAGTAAATTCTTTTCTTCGTTTTTTAAGATAATATGCTAAATTAGATAAAGCCGGAAAGTTAGCATTTCTAGGTTCTCGAGTAGTAGACCGGTTATTCCCCCCGAAGTACGTTCTTATTTCCTCGCGGAAGATTTTAGAGGCAATTAGCATTTTCATGGGCGAGTAAGCTAACGCTGTAAAGCGTAATATTTTCCTCTTGCCCGGTGCACTAAAGTGCCAACACCTTCGTGGGCGTCTTGGAGCGGGCGAAAGTAGATTCCAGGGAAGGGTAACGCAACCGGTAGAAAGCTTAGTTCACAGTGTATGCTTGATATACGGTTGGCACGTGAATGCAAATCAGGCCGTAAATCACGGGAACAATGTCTTAATGTCCCGGTCATACGACGCCCACTGGCGCTGGAAGACAACAGCCTTGGTTTTCGCGGGAAGGAAAGGGTGCCTTTTCGGATATTCATAGGGAAATAAATTAGTAGGCACACGCGTCGCGAAGAAGCCATTACCGGCACCTCGTTGCGTCGTCCTCCCTGAGATTTACACGACTAGCGAAATAATTTCGCCGCGAAAGAATTAAAACGCTGGCGAATTTCCCTCGCCGTTGCTCCGCCCCACTGACAGCTATATCGCGGATGAAAAACGTAACTGGCAGGAAATATGGCAGCGAATCTTTTACACCGACCCCCGAAGATTTGGAAGTTTCGAGATAAAAAACGAAAGACAAAGAGTATCCTCTCTGAGTGTTCGTTTATGCCATTTAACTTGCAAATCCTTCCACCGGGACCGCTGATACCCGTGGAACATGTGTGGAAACTGAAGAAAAGTCTTAGCCTCGTCTCGCCCTGCCTGAAGAACTGCCGCCACGGGAGGGTGGAAGATGGAACGGGAAACGAAAGGGCGGGGTGAGAGAAGCCGAGGGAATAGGGCGTGTGAAAAATCCAAAGGAACAAAGGTGCTGGGGTCCTGGGACAAGAGGTGGAAAGTAGCGATCCTTCGCGAGGGGAAGCTCGAAAGGGGTACGCCGGATGAAATATTTTTCGTGTAACTTGCACAATCGGACAGCTTCGATACAGCCGAGCCAGAACTCGTCCCATTGCCTCTGTCCGATGAAAACTACCCCTTCTCTATATCGTTCCTTTCATTCCACGTTCAATTCCTACGGGGTTGAATCTCGAGCCATCAATCTCAGAAGATTCATGTTATAATTTTGACACGACTAAACTA
Organism: Euglossa dilemma; assembly: GCA_002201625.1. Taxonomy (NCBI): domain Eukaryota; kingdom Metazoa; phylum Arthropoda; class Insecta; order Hymenoptera; family Apidae; genus Euglossa; species Euglossa dilemma. The sequence goes on along the minus strand of NIJG01000033.1, from coordinate 2,471,933 downwards.
AGCATTATTAACGCGATGCATTACCGTAAATATGAAAATAAGAACAATGTTAATTGCTACTAGACTAACAGATTACAAATTTCTGAAAAATTTCTGGCTCCTCAACAATTACTATAATATTCACCCACCTCTTCACCCCGTAATCACTCTCAGAATACTTTCCATTCGCTAGCTACGTTTCACTAACTACGAAACGATTCTCTAACAAATTCCTCGCAATAAAACCGAGTCTAACCCGTTGCTTCAAAGATAGAAACATCGAAGGCGCGAAAGAGTCGAAGAAGAAGAACGTAATCCCGACGCGAAAGAAGCTTCTGGAGGGCGACAGGATGAAGGGCAGGCTGCATCGAGCGCTATAGGGATTCCCAGCCATAACCTGGCTCCGGAGACGAGAGGATGATGGAGAAGTGGGTGCGATCAGAGTCGGTTGCCGGATAGTTTACGTCGAGCCGCTTCGAGTTCTCTTCCTCTCGGCTGAGGGGTTGAGAGGAAGCGGAAGGGGAGGTTAGTCGGTTTACGATGATGGCGCGATTCCCTTTATGCCCGCCGCGGGTCAGGCGCCACGGCCGAATCTCCGCTTCTTCGGCGAGGATCCTCTCGCCAGCGTCGGGAAAGGATTCCGCGGGCGATAATCGCTCGTAAAAGCGGCCGCGCGGCTGAATATCATTATCGCGCCGCGTTTCTACACTGTGTCAGTCGCGGAGTCGCGCAATTTTTCGCCCCGACGCGCGTCCTACGACCGCCATTGAATTCTGATAACCACCGTCGCGATTTTATCGCCGCTCGCGTGGAACGACATACGTTCCCGCCACCCTGCGATTTTATTATCCCTGGCCTGACGATTTGTCGCCGATCATGGCACCTCGACGACCTGTTACTTCGAGGTTCTTCGACAATGTTATAGCGGCGTTTTAAGAGTGGTCTAAGAACGATTAAGACATTTTTCCCAGAGATCCTTTACGTAGTTGACGATTTGTGCTTGATATTAACGTCTCCGGTCTGATATACTGATTGTTCTTACGCGTGAGTATCTAGAAGTTAGGGATTGATAGATAAATTGGTATTAACAGAAGGAGGTTAGAGAATTGAGTAATTACTTCACCGTTTGCCTTTTTGTTAACGTACCTATAGTCCGCCGTGTATTGCAATACTGCAAAACTTTATTAAACAAGGAAAGTATTTCTGATTAAGACTCGAGAAAAAATCCGGAAATAAAAATATCGTCTTCCGCGAGCTCCTCCCTCACTCGCTCAAACTTCCAAAGCAGCAAAATTCCTCGTACTCGTAAATACGAGGAAAACATCGAAGATACCCAAACGTATATCAGCCCCTACCCCCAGACCACGTCTGCACAGTTCTTCGGAACGAATCGTCATACCTAACACACCCTGTGCACCGCGGGGAGGACGCAAACACGCGAGCCTTTTTTCGCGAGCGTCTTCGCCGTCGCGCTTCCGTTTCTTTCAGACTTCCAAGACTCCTCCATAACGGCACAAATTTCCGTCGATAAATCCGGCGGAGCAACAAAAATCTCCCCTCGACGAACGGGTAATCGTATTCCCGTTTTAAATGTATTCACTGGCCGCCCCTTCTCGCGCATCAACCCCCATTCCGTGTGTCGGTGGCTCGTTCGTTTCGCGTGTGCACGTGATCCGGCGGAAGGGACGAGGGCGAAGACGGTATAAGAAGGTAACAGGTTTCGCGAAAGGACGCGCGGCCCCGAACGGGAACACATGTAAGGGCGGAGGACGAAGGTACGCCGCCGGAGGTTTCGTCGAAGGGCAAGAAAAGAGGATTCGGACGGCTTGTAATCTCGGCTCAAGGTGTCGTTCGTCGCCTCCATGTCCTGCCGGACACGGGGAGCAAGTTGAGCCGGCAGAGAAGATTAAGTCGTGCTTGCCCTGACTTCCAGATGAGACAAATCGACCGGGGGACCAAGAAAAAATATTTGCCAAAGGAGAAGGTAGAGATAGATATTCCTTTGGCAATTTTTCTCCCGTTCTAGAGGGTTGAATTAAACGTGGAATTTTTCTTCGATTACGTTTCCATGAGATATCGTTCATAGGAACAGTCAATTTGACTGGCTAGAATTGATATAGAGGTAATAATTGTTTCCTTATTTTGCGCAGGATTGAAGATTAACCCGGAATCAGCCCTTGAAAGGAGCGGCCAAGATTAAAATAAGCAAGGAGGCCTGTGATGTCTAAGGCTGCAGACAATTTTGCGCTTGTAAATAGGGCCCGAAGGGGGAGGCATAAGTAAATTAGGCCGGACGAGACGAAAGGTTTTGATAAGAATCTCTCCCTCGGCATTTTTAAAAGCTGACTCCCAGGGAATTGAGACGTCATCACGATGCTCTAGCTCGTTTTCCCCGATCTACCCTTGGCCCTTCGCCTCCTTCGAGAGCCGTTTAACGCCAAAGCAACGCGTTTGCCCTAGCAGCAGCGTGCCCCGGCCTCATCCTTTGTTTCGCCTTCATGAGATTTTTAAACAGCGCGAAATGAGCTTTCGCAGCTCGTCCACGGGAACGAACGATTATCGTCCGGGTCGTACGGTTTAATTCTTTCGCTTCTCCCTCGAATGACGAAAAATTAAAGAAGGGACTATCAACGAACCCTTCTACCCTTCTACTACTCCTCAACAATCTACGCTGTACTTTCTTCAGATATAAACCGATTGAAACCATACTGATTTCCAACTGTTCGCTCAACTATTCGAATTCCAAATATAAGAATCAAGATCGGCATTTAACACCTCTTCGTCCCAACGCGCTTTACGCGACTCTAATTATAGAAGTTCGTAGACCAACTCCGACAAAGCAATTTCGGCAGAAGTTGAAATATGCAAGCATCGACACGTGAACTGGTTCAGAACACGCGTGCCGTCATGGACAATTCACTGGTCGAGGAACAAAGGACGCGCGAAGGCCTGCATCTATTCGCAACGAGTAGCGACTGACGCAATGCAACAGCTCAACCCTTGCTCGAAGAATAGTCCTGGACGCGATTCACTTTCTCGCCAATCCGGGACGCCCCATGAACCCGATTTTCCAGAGGCTTCCCGGAATCAAAGACAACTCGTCCCAACTTTCGAGCGGAATCGCCGGACCGCAGGGCGGCGGCGGGATGAGGCCAGGACGGAAGGGAGCCGGATTCCAGGCATTTGTATCGTTTTGTCGTACTTCAGTGTCGGCACGCGTATCGTATGGCATCGCATTATTGCTTTTATGGCCAATAAAAGGAAGGCCGCTCCGGTGAGGCCAGCACGCTGCCTCCGCAACGACCAACCCCTCGACCGTTCCATCCTCGAACCATCATCTACTTCTCCCGTCCCCACCCACTGACCCCTCTGGCTGGCGACGTTATTGCCGCTGGGTCGTTCGTTCGACCATCGAGGTGTTGCGATTGGTTTCGTATTTGGAAGGGAATATAGTTCGGGGACTCCCCGGCCCAGTTAACCGTTTGCTCACCCTTTGGGACGTTGCGTGGACGAAACGACGCCGGCCACTGCCCGCTCCGACACCTTACACGTTGTACAAATATTACCACGGGTTCCTTGGTCAACGTTTCCGAACCAGGGGTATGTATCCCGACTTCCATCCTGCGACGATGGGGTGGGTCCTGCTGGAGGAATCCGTGAACCAAAGTTTTCGGGTGCTACTTCGGTTTCGGTGGAACAGTGTTTTCAATCGGACTCCCATTCGATGGAACGTAAATGGGAACTGAAGTATTATTAATCCAGGAGCTCGGTGTAGCAAAGGTAATTTTTATTTTGATGGTAGAGAAGAAAATAAATCGGATAAATAAATCCTGTAAAATTTTAGAAATCGAAACGAAGTGAAACATCGGTAGAAATTAAAATTGGAAACTCCAAATGAACTACCGAATGACGAGCTACCTCGCGGCGAATAAAGCTCGTCGAAGGAAAAAGGAGAAAGAAACTCAAAGGAACGACTCAAACAATTACGTTTCTTCGGTGAACGATGAATGACAAAGGCGGTGCCGCTTATCTCGCGTGACGCTCGCGAGACTTGTACAAGACACGGTCGTTAAGGATAGGAACTTGTCATTCTTGTGGAACGCGAGCCGGTCTTTTCTCTAGGAGGAAGCCTGCTCGTTGCACCTACAGGCGAAAGATAACCAGCCCGTCCTCGAGACATCAGGGTCCCCGTTCCAGCTTCCGAGCGACGATATATCTCCCGGCCGTCCCCTTTCGTCGTTCCTCACCACCGTCCTCGTCCCCCGAGTTCCGATGCTTCGCGGAGGGTGCACGATGACACTCGGTTACGACATTAGCGACGTTTCCCACACTGTCTACGGGTCTACTTCGTCAATGTCAGCCGGCGAGCGGCTACCGTGGAAGAACTTTCCGAGAAATAAACCCAGCAGATTGAAAAGCGCCTCTCGCTGTTGTTCAACATTTTCAACCGGAAGTAATGTTCGCAATGATGAGCAAACGTTGCGGAATTTTTAAAACCGACGGTAGGAGGATTTCTGTTTTCTGATAAAATTCGAACTAAGGGTTGCTTATTTGTTATTTCTTTCCATTATCTAAATTATGATCGAAATAGGGGAGTCAAGGCAATAATTTGCGAAATGTTGGATAAATTATCGTGAATTTAAATAGAATGCTAATTGAGATTATTAGGAATAAAGAATAAAAGGAAGGACTTGCGAATTCTACAGGAAATATGTTGAATGAGACAATCGTGTAATTATCCTGCTTCGGAGAAGCACTTCTAAACTGGTCCACTGGAAGCGAAGCAATATTCGGTCTAATCTGCAGATTTGCTGTGGAACGTATGCTCGTCTACGACCGAGCATTTTAAGGCCGCCATTGAGGCAGCCGAAACGAAGATCGGTGGAGATTGATCGCGGAGATCAGAGGGTTTGCATCAGCCGTGCCTTTCGACACGACAAATTAAATCCCTCTCGTCTGTCTCGTTCTCTCTGCCCTGCATAGAGGAATCCGAGGATTTCTAAGGAGTTCCGCCGTCGTCCTATGCTCCTTTCTGACTTTCTCAAGGGGTGGAACCGAGAAGCTTCCATGTCTCTGCGCTGACAAAGTCGATAATCGATACGCTTGGCAGCGACAATACGCTCATCGTTGCAAATTAAAGTGTCTGCCGAAATATCGTATACCGATTCCACTAAAATATTCAATGATTCGCGCTACTACTTTTCAACGTTCTACAAACGATAGAAATGCAAGAACAATCTTGAAACTTCGGTTTTGAAATGGCATACATTCTTAGATAAATGATAATATATTAAATAGGTTCATTATTTCAGGATAACTAACCACTCCTCGCAAAAATTCTCTGTAGTACTTAAATCTGCCTTCAATTTGATCATTAAAATCTACATACCATCGTCAGTCACTTTTCATGACTCCATCATCCCCGAACCAATGAAACCTTCAGAAGAAACAAAGAACTAACGGAAGGAAGCGAGAAGAAACGCGCGGATTTCTTTCGAAGCGCGCAACGTCTTAGTCGCCTAGCGTTCTTGATTTACGCGTAACACGCTCGGGGCGAGTTTCGTCTCGCCCCTGATGTAATGGTACACGGTCTGATTCCAATAACCATGAATCTATCAGACGTCAAAACGCAATCTCCACCTGAAAGGCGGCTGCCCTCGTCCGTGGCGTCTCGCGCTACGCCCTGGCGACCACAAATCTCGCGGTATCTGCAATCGTATATCTTATAGTAGCTGGCACCGCGTGCAACGCGATGTAAAGGAGGCTGGGCCGGCGAGCGGACGCGAGCGGGTGCGAGCGAGACGTAGGTCGAGTCGTCGCTGGAAGCTCGAGGGGGTTGGGGGACGGAGAAAAGGGGAAAAAAGGGAGAGAGAGAGGGACACGGTCCGCCAGGATTTCTCTCCGTTCGACGGAGAGGAGACGGAGAGGAGACGGCCAGGAGAAAAACCGGGGAGATTGCACGGAGCGGCGGAGAAAGTTGCAAACTCGAAAACTTTCCGAGGCCCTATTATCTCCGACGAGACCACCGTCCGGCACCAAGGGGGTTGTCCGGTATACCTCGATCTCTAAATACTCCACCTTCCCCCGACCCACGCGTCTGCTTCGGGGGCTGTTTCGACGGAGCTACGTGGGGCGAAGGAGGAAACGAATGCGAGAAAGAATCGAGACTTGAAACGACTGGCTAGTTGCGCGATTTGTGTTCCGAAAATCGGATTAGCGGAGGGTAGCTCGCCGATGCTATTGTGCCAAATGGACTCGTATTTTTATCGTCGACTTCTCGGATTTTTGTAGGTGCTTCGAGGGTGCAGCATTTATGGCTGCCATTATAGGTGGTGATTCCGGTGACAAGTTAATTTTTATTTAATAAGATTATTAGCAACAGCTAGGGTTCTTTCTCGAATTGGATCCATTCCACTAATAGTATTTTGATGACACTTTGCAAATTCGTTATACCAACCTAAGAGTGATATTTGATGCTTGTATTTTTTACCGTCTGAAATTTCATCCGTAATTTTACCTTCGGCACAGAGGAATGAATTCGCGATTCTCCAAGGCAGTAGAATTGAATTCAGTCGCGTTGTCTACGAGACACGACGTGCACGCGTGATTTCGCGAAGCGTCTGGAAGACGGCTCCCGGTCGTTTCCACGAGGAAAATGAGCAATGGTGCCAATGACAGTGCTAACGCCGTACAAATGAATGCACGCGGAGGCTTTGACGCGCGGCAATTTATCACGTTATCCTGTCGCGCACCCTTCCTTGGCTTCGTCGCTTAAGAGAAAGCGGAGACGCGCGAGAAAAACGAACGAGGCGGAAGGCTGAAATCTGGCGACGGTGATTGGGACAAATATAAATAAGCCAATCGGGCCGACCCTCCCGCGTCTTCTTTTGCATTCGTCTCCGGAGGACGGATGTAAACGCGGCTTAACGGATCTTCGTAATCCCGCGGGAATGGCAGCGGAATGCGCGACGACTCGCTGCTGCCGCTCCGAACCCCGGGTTATCGCGATCATTCCGGATGAAAAATATCGCGTAGTTAGACTTTGTCGGTGCGTCGGGCTGACACCGGGAAAACGAACGAAACTCTTCCGTCTGGATCTTCGACGTCGTTTTACGAAATTACGTCCGTCGGCTTCGAACTTCGAAAACACGCAAAGACGCTTTTTTATGTAATACAGAGTTTACTTACATTGTTGTTGTCTATTAACCCTTTGCACTTCGAATATAAGGCTATAACTAGATTAAAAGAAGAAATACACGCGATTTTCCTTCTATATTTCGGTATAACTGATATTGCTGAACTTAGAAAAATTTTGGAAAAGTTTTAAATTGTAATATCTTTACTGGGAAAAAATCTTCGAATGCAAAGAGTTAACTCAATTCTTTTAGCCTTATTATTAATGCTACTTGTCAGAAAGAAAAAGAAGTGATTTGGTTCAAAATAATCTGATAGAATCTCGCAAATTCGACGTGATATTTAATCTTCCAGGCCGATTTCATTCCCGAAAATGTTCGCTGGCAAAAAGAAAGGAAAACGGCAGAATGGCACCGCAATTTCACAAGCGAGTGTTCGAATCGGTAATTTTGATTCGTAGAAACCGATCCTCCGTCCACGATCCAGCGATAAATGACCCTATAACCGTGACATTGCGGGGTAGCGTTCCTCCGGCAGCTTCTGGTCGCCACCTTTTCTCTCTTTCCGTGCCAAAAGTTTTTCCAACTCCGTATAATCATTTTTCCCGGAATGTCCCGTCGGTACCCAGTCCCCCCGTTCATCCTCCAGCTCCTGGCTGAACCGTAGCTTCCTCGGCAACCCTCCCGTACAACCGCTTATCTCAGAGAAATTCTTTTCGCGGTTTCTTCCAGGGAACACAGCCGGTCCACCCCCTTCCGCCAGCCCCTTCCGCAGGTTCGTTGGCGCAGAAGAATTTTAATTCTTCCCCAACCACTGAAAAAGTCCCGGATGATTTTCTTTCCCACGGATTTTCACCAGCATTCGTACATCAAAGGAATCTCGCGTTGCTTTTATTCCGCCGAGGATTCTTCGCGTCGTTGTATCGCGTTCGTTCGAGGCACGAATTCCGAGTAAACTGACTTTGAATAATTGTTAAAGTCTCCAATCAACGCGGAGGAGAAAATTTTGCTATCTTTTGATACCCGATGATCGTTACTTCTTGCGATAAAAATTATAGCGCTAATTTTCGATAGCTTCGAGGCAAGAAATTGATTTTTGTTGTTTTACGGTCAAGCGAAGATTTTCGGTGTCTAGCGTTACGAAATTCGAGGAGACGGAGTAATCTGTCGGTGCATTAACGCGAAATTCGCCCGCGAAGGATAACAAGGGGTTAAAGTGGAAGTAAGCTATCAGAAAGTAAACCGTTCGCCGTGTTACCGCCAGAATCCCGTGGATTTTTAATCTTCCCGGCCGGTATTAATAATACATGAGGCTCGCGCACTTATTCGACGAAGGTTGGCCGTTTACGCGGCGCATCAAATATGCAGGTGTCTCGAGGAGCGGAGAAAAATAAGGAAAGGGGAAGTCGAAGGAGAGAGACGCGTGGTGATTAGATGGGGGAAGGTCCGGGACGTTGGGTTTATTAACGATATCACGAGGCAACGAGGGTGGAAGAAAGGACTCTCGATAATTTGCTGGCTCATGCACCCTTGAAAGAAAATCCATATTCTGACGTTAACGAGATTTTATAGAGCAGCATTCGCTGTTACTAATCGAGTTCGCGGGTACCGCAGAGATTAGAAGAAGACGAGGGTGCTCGTCGAAACTTCACGTTTACCCAATTTTTCAATTTTTCTTTTTTTGCCACCTAATGAAAACCGAACATCGGATGTACCTGGCGGAGGATTTTTTGAATTAAAAACGAGCACGGAGGGATATTCATTTAGGCAACACGCAGTTGCCTACGGCTACCTGACCACGGAAAGGAAAAGTGGAGCTCTTTCAGCGACTCGAAATCGCTGGTTCTTTCGTCGAAGGACGGGCACGACGGAGGCTGGCACCTCCACGCTGCGACAAATATGGAATTTGCATATAAATCGGGTATTTCCATCTGTGGCCCTAGCCCTGCAACGCCGGCTGGTTCGTTCGTTCGCGTGATACAGAAATGAAGAGATCTCCCATTTCCTCTTACCAGGCCCCTGTCCCCGGTTTCTCTTTCCTCCGCGCCACTCTGCTCGGAAATACTAACCTCTAGATATTATTAATAACCCGAGATGAGATCGAACGCATCCCTCTTGGCCGTATTGAAGGGGTGGAAAATGGGAGGAGTCGAACGAAATCAATCTGCCATTCGCTCGTCGATCTGGCTGCCCTTTTTCCAATTCCCTCTATCGACTCGAGCGTTCTCTGCACCGACTAGTCGACAACCGACTGGAGAACGTCCCTATTAAATTGTTTTTAAGAAAAATCGAACCTCGGCAATCTGCCACGAGCCACAGGAGAAATTTTCCATGGTCGCTGGCGGCTGTGACAAAATGGCGGTGATATTTATTAATATAATCCCCGCCTGATATCTCGCGGGAAAATGACAAACGCGCCAAACGAAATTCCCAAAAATATCATCCGATCGTAACACTCGGTTGGATCCTACGATCGAAAGAGAGAATATGGAAACCCGGAGGTGTTATAGCAATTAAACGGTGCCTTTATGCAAGGTCGGAGGTCTCACACCACGGTTCCCGACACTCGAAAGAGGAGTGGCCTCGAGATCGTTCAGCCGGAGATCGCGTTACACCGTTTACCACCCTCGGCGTGGTGGTGAGAATCCGCAGCACTTCTTCGCGCTTTTTTCCCGGCGCTGGCAGCACGGCAAGTGGAACGGAAGAGAGCGAGGCCGAGAGCAGGGGTGGAAAGCAGCTTTGTAACCGAAAACCTCCTTAGGCTCTCTATCATTTTTAATCGGGAGAATAAATCGTTTGATTCAATTATCAGGGGCATCTCGTGCCTCCCTCGAGGACCTCCGACGAGTGGCTCCAGCGAAAGGGAAAAAAACCGTCTCTTTGTCCGGCTTAAGAATCTCAGAGACACTTAAGAGGCTTAGGATCGGTTAAGGTCTGACGTTAAACACCGTTCTCCTTTCGTTGCCTCTGCTTCCTTCCGCTTCCAACCTCCTCCAATTTTTCTTCTCTTTCGTGCCTCGTCTGCAGCGACTTTCGCGAATATATTTGTTCATGCTGTTTACAGTTAACAGCAACGAATCCTAATCGCCATTCCCATACGAAATCACTCGTAAAATCCACGCACGAATTTCTGAATGACCAAAGACATAAGGAACACTAAAAATTACACAGTGCGCTGTATTTTCTTCTCTTCTTCGTTATGAGAGACTATCGTGTTTCGCGGAGAGTGCAAGAAGAAGGCCGTTACGTCGAGGAACCGCTAATAAAGGATAAATTTAAGGATAAAAAGGGAGCCACGTGTTGCGGGGCATCGTGAGCGCGGCGAGCCAAGCCTCCAAGGAGTATTTCCAAAGTGGAGAGAGGGGCGAGATGGAATAGTCGAGCGAGCCTTTTCCTTATTTTTATCAGCTTTTCCGAGGGGATGAATATTTAAGGGAAGCGGACTTAATCTGCGCTCGGGGATTCGCGGCAGACGCGTATCGCAAAGCAACCGATCTCTCTTCCCTTCTCTTTCTACTCTCTCCTCCCTTTCGCTGTCCCTCACTCCCTCTCTCTCTCTTTTTCTCTCCGACCACCAGCTGCTTTTCTTCTTTTTCTGCCGCTCGTTATTCTCGCGCTAGCGCCGGGGAAAGGGAGCCTAGGAGGCGAGACCGGAGGTGGAGAAATAACGAAGAGCATCCTGGAGGATGGAGCACGGTGGCGGTGCATGTTTCCCTAAATATTTTATGGCCGTTATCGACTCTTGACCGAGGAAATTCCGCCGGTAATTTCAACCCCTCGGCCGGTTTTGATACCGAAAACTGATTTCGTAGCGCGGCCTTAAATACGTTCGCCGATACTGGTCAGAGATGCAGCCGTCGAGTAATCATGGATGAAATTGGAGGTAGTTCTGGGGTGAAGTAGAGTTAATCGCAGTTATGCGAGCTCTAATGCGCGTTTCGCTGCGTTTAGGCGAAGAATTAAGCGGCGGATTGAAAGTTCAAGGTATTCGAATTAAATCTAAATAGCCGAGCGCGAGTTCTAGCTGTACTTTCGAAGCCAAGTGGATCGAAGCGTCCAATTCCCGAATATGAATTAATCACTCGTGAACAAGATATACCTCGCTATAAACTTAAAACAATAGGAAATATGAGATTCCTTATCCCTTTAGAATCACAAACCCTATAAAACCAGTATCTATCCTAACGAATGGAGGAATCTTTAGATCATCGATCATTCGAAAAACATCTACCATCGAAGTATCCAGCGCTGAAAAATAATTTCATCTTCGCGAATCAACCTCACCCCTTATAAAAACTCGCGTAGACCTCGCGACCCTTGCGAGAAAGCTCTTTTAATTCCTCGACAGCCCAAGAAACAACTGTCATCGATCAACCTACCGTGGACAAACGTCTCTGCCAGAACTCCGCAGAAGGCCCATCACCGCGGCCCTGATGAAAACGTTGTTCCGGTTCGCGCGAACGTTTTCCGCGTCGTATTAAAATGTCAGGCTCGTTGATCCGTGCGCTGGTCCGTTTCTGGGCCGACGGAAAGCTGACGGACTGGCGACCCTCTGACACCGAGACAGGATCCCGGGGCTTTCCCTTGCAAATTCTCTCTTTACCACTTCTCTGTAGCCCACCGCCGGAGGCCCCGACCACTCTTTCTCTCCCGGGGGTTTGTTTTAGCAAGAACTCGCCCCCGAGTTTTCGGATACACGTACACGTACACGCGTGTACACCGCCCACGTACACACAGGTACCGCGAGGGTGAGAGGGCGGGGGTGGAGGAAAGAGGATCGAGGGAAAACCTCCACCGCAACCGCCGGCTGCACGAGCAAGCATGCCTGCCAACCTTTATTGGTTTTTACCGAGCAACACACAGTCCGATATTTTTTTATTACGACAAAGCACGCGCTTACCCCCGACCGCGCGCATTGTTTGGCATTAAGCGCGGCAAAGCTTACCGGAGGAAGGAGTTAACGTGCCTTCACGCGAGACATGATAACGGGAGTACGGAGAGATCTTGCTGTGTTTCCAAGCTGCAACTTATTTGACTTTTCACTTTTCTTCTCCGATTATTTCCAGTGATTTAGTACGGCTTTTGGAAACTTCGAATGCTTTCATGAACCAAAACTTGTTTCGGTTCTAGTGAATCGCGCAAAGCGATCGGTTACGATACTACTCGAGTACTATAATAAAGATTGAGATGCGGATTTATGTGACCAGATACCGAGAAAAGAAGAAATGCAGGAACTATTGTTTCTGAAACAATTTAAAGTAGCGAAAATCCGACTATAGAGAGGTTAATTATGAAATTTTTAATTAATTCATACATTATTAAGATATCTGAGCTCTTCGTAGGCCAAAATAATTAATTTTAAATTTCATTGTGGTTTTGGTGCCCCATTTTCTTCGCAATCAAATAACAGTGAAAGTAGTTACAGTGGAATTGAAGACTGACTATTCCGGAAGAGGAATCATCTTGGTTATTTAAAGCTCGATGAAAGGAGATACTTTTTTCAGGACACCCGTTGTGTAGGTGATTTTGACTTTCACAAGCGTTTCCGTTTCCGAGGCCCCGCGAGGGTTTAAAGTAGCGGGCCAACCTTTAGCCACGCGAATTACGAAATACTTTTACAAATTAAATACGCGTAGGCATACGAGGGAAGGTTCGCCGGTGTTGGCTTCCATCGGACCACAGTCGCTCGACAAAGTATTCCCGACAAGGGGTGGAGAGCCCTTTCGGATCGTCGTCTCGGCCTCGCTAATTTTTCAAAGACGACTGTAGCTTATATCCACGCTCGCATAACCCATTATTATGCTCGGGTATCGTTATGAACAGTCACGATATCGACGCTAAATTTTATAATATTACTCTGCTCTTTTATTTCATTTAAAATTCTTCAAAATTCGTATACAGCCACACAGTGTATTTGACATTTACCTCTTTCTCTGTTATACATAAACAATGCGCGAGAAATTGAAAATTATTCCGAATATCCTAGAATTTCAAATCTCCTAAAAATCTGCATCGCATTTAGCACAAGAAGAACCGAGGAGAGAAAATAACACCATACTCTGACTCGACTCGAAATATAAATTCGAGTGACGAGATATCCTCGAAAAAAGACATGAAAAAATCTCGCGCAACGACACATGCACTCGACACCGTCGACGATTGCCAAAAAATCCCGTCAATTCCCCGTCCCAGCGTTGGCTGGAGGCGAAACTAAGCGTCTCGATTTCCCGCTCGTTATTCCGCGCCCCATTGCACGGTGGCTGGCGGCAGGTACGCGGCGACAAAGACAATCTCGCAGCGGCTAAATTCGTTAACTTTTCTCGCAGAGTAGCTACGAAAGTGAGCAACACAGTAACACACAGCCGCGCGTCTTTTTACGGGCGTGCTCGCGGGCCGGCGCTGCAGCGCAGAGCGAGGAGAAGCAGGAAAAAATAGCGGAGCATTAAACGCAAACAAGGGTAGCAATTTCGGAGGGGACTCGAGGAGTCGAGAGGTCGCGAGCGAGTGGAGAAGGAAGACGGGGGGTTGTACACGGCGAAACCAAGCTGGAAGGGAGTAGCCACCGAGGGAGGATCCGGCTAAACCGTGCATCGGTGTGAGAGAGAGAGAGGAGAAACGGGAGCGAGAGGGTTAAGGGACTCGACCAGGGTTAAGAACGCTTTAGAGGGAGGTCTGCGTTCTGGCGCAGTCACACGATACTTTTTAATTTACTAAAAATGCGCATTCAACCTGTCAAGTGGCTGCCAGTCGGTGGAAGAGGGGCTGAAAAGCCTGCGGGCCGGTCTTCGAGAGCTCTGGACCAACTTCAATGAACTTATTCTGATTCGAGAAAATGGAGGCAGCGAAGAGAAGCTCGGGGGGTGGGATAGACTCGGATAGCTGCGATCTCTGGCTCTGGTGGTGTGGATGACACAGATTTATCGTATTTCATATTCGCCGGTCCTCTACGAAACGAGAGGGTGCTCGTGGACCGGTATTGTACCGGTATTCTTTCAGAATTAGGAATTAGTCGAGCGGAAGGATGGAGTTCTTTGTGATCGTATAAATTCTTTGTCGAATAAGCCAAGCCATTTCGATACGATGATTTATAGCAACACGGTAACTTCTGGGGTGTGTTTTCAACGATCTCGAGAAACGATTCGGTAATTTGATGTTCTTCGCAAATGAAACAACTAACGAGTAAATTAGAACCTGCCTTTTTCTTACGATCACAGATATTATATCCAAGTATAGTTTAACGATAGAGAAGCGAGGACTAAATAAATTGCGAAAGCGTTATTACAGGCGTTGCCAGTGAATCGTAATTAACGGAGAAAATACGTGGCACGAGAGTGGATTAACTTCGAAATGAAAATTATCCTTACGAGGGCCATGAAATCTTCCCTTGCTGAATTTTTCGCCCCCTCGATGACAATCCAAGCGGAAGAAGTGATCCCAACCCCTGGCCCCATCGCTGGCCACCCACGCGAAGACAACCTTCTCCCGTTTCCATCGCTTTTGTTTGAAATCACAATGTAAAAACCGAGAATGGCCGTGTAATTAGGTACGTTAAATCTCCGATTCACCAGATCGATTTCGTGTTTTCAATGTCAACAACGTTCAATCGCCCTCGTTACCGTCCCTCGCTTTCCCGATGGATCGCCGCGAATCTTAGAAATTTCGCAAACGAATCCCGATTAAACGGCGAAATGCTGCCGCCTGGACTCGTGAATCCGTTCTCTCTCTCTCTTTCTCTCTCTCTCTCTCTAGAGTTAGCCAGCGAATAATATTCGGAAGTTGGGCACGATTTGTAAGGTAGCAACTCGAGGATTCCTGTCGTACCGAATGTCCTTTTAGATCGGATGCTAATGCTTACGACCTTGCGGATTATCGACTAAAGACCATATAGCAGAAGGGGTAGACCGCGCCCGAATAGCTAGGGTGGAAGATAATTCGAAGTAACCGCGACAAATTCCAATATCTGGAGAAATATGCGGGGTGGCGCGTCGTTACCAGCCGCCATGGCGTTCCTCGCGGTCATGTCTAACCTTCGTCTTATTACGGCACAAGCACGAGAGCTCGCTTCCCTTTTTCATCCTCCGAAAGTTGCATGTTTTTGATAGACGCCACAGGATTACCTTCGCGGGAATGTTCCACCGGTTACTTAAAGTCCGATCGCTTCGAATAACGAATATTTTATATTTCTGTGACATGATATGACTGGTGGGTAAAGAAACGAAGAAAAAAGGAACAGAAAACTCATAAAGTGAGATGATCATCTTTGATTAAAAGTTTGAAAAGGAATTTTGTTACGCGAACGTTCCACGTTCAAGATTGTGAAAAAGAAGATCACTAGGTTAGAATAAAAATATTAAAAATCCGAATAGAAAGAATATCGATGATTAATCTCTACCACAGCACGTAGCCAGTAGAATCCAATTCAGAATCCAGCCTTTAATACCCCATTTTCCTGCTGCAGGCTCAAGCTCGGCCTCGACATTAAGAATATGAGTTAGGGAAGCAAATACACGTTTCCCGGCCGAAATTTTCCCAAGACTTTCCAGTTGGACTCCGAGACGCCTTCTTTCCCTCCCAATCGTCCCATTTGCTGTTCCATTCCCGATTCATTCCGTACACGTCACAGTTTGCATTGTGCCCGCCAGGCCAGTGTGCCCAGCGTAAAGCGATTCCCCGACGAAATTTAATTAAAACAATCAAATTATGGAAGGAGACGACGGCTGAGCCGTTGAGATCTCGCGGCGAAGAAAGGAGAGAAAGGAGGGAAAGGGACGGGACAAGCCCACGAGACTGGAAGCCCGGATAAGATTTTCTTCTCTTGCGTTTATTTTCACCCGGCTTCGCCTCGCTTCTCCACTTTTCCCCTTTTTGTCCGCCTCTCCTCCTTTGTCTTCCGCCATCTCCACCGCCTTAACCACCTTTCGTTCTGTTTCCATTCACTCCGGCCGCCCCTTGTCCGTCAATCGACCAAGACGTTTTGAAATTATATTTCCCATGCGCTTCGAAAAACAAGAAAGTAACAGAAACTCGATTCCCAAGTCGATGACGGTGATTCACTGCGATTGGTGAATCTTAGAATTAGTCTCATCATGGAAGTATTCGTTTTGAATCAAAACGAATCGCTTTTCGACAAGAATTATTTCACACAGGACGCCAATATTCCTACAATCTTCTTTAAAAACAATTTCTCTTCAGTCCAGATTCTTAAATCGCTAAGAGTAAAAGGATGCGCGAAGAAAGCTGTGCCTAATTGGTGGTGCAATGTGTGTAATTATGGATGGAGGGAAACGGCTTAGTTATAGCGAACGGCTAAAATGGAGGGAAGGGCAACATATGCTCAGGGATAGAAACGGTGTTGCGAAACTATGGCGTCACTCGATAGTTCGCCGGGGGTCCAAGGAATCGTTCGCTAAACTGTATCACAGAAAGCCTGTTGAGGAAGTTCTCGTTACTGCGTAACTTTTTGAGAGTTCAGTTCGTCATTATACCGCGGCAAAGTTTCGGCGGAAGTTCAAGTTCGTATTCGAAAGTTTGGACCCGGGGAAAAATGAGCGCCAAGTGAAAGTTGCCCCGAAACAAAGTGAAACAATCTTCCCGGTAGCACAGATACGATATCAGAGTTACATCTCCATTTTAAAATCATATCGGGTGCGTGTCTTGCATTCCGCCGCGGCCGAAACTGCACTTTATAAACTTCCCCTATTACATCTTCAATTAGTTCGGTAAATATATAATAGTTACCGAGCAGTGGCTCAAGTTTGTTGTTTCCACCCAAGTTTCTGTTCGTGTCTCTATTTGCACGTTCCCTTCAACGGCTGCGTTCCACTCGACTCTTGGTCCCGATTCGAACATTATCATAATAATTCTTCGAATACGTGCCACGAATATCGAAGAAATCGACACAAGTCACCGGAACCCGAACTGATACCATGCAAGGCCGATACACTTTTCCTTCAAGACGTATTCAAGTTGACAACGCGAGAGAGAAGTTTTCACAATCTTCATACTAGGGGCCAAAGTCTCGTATCTTTTTCTTTTCCATTATTATACCTTTTAGCCCGTTCAAGGCTACCTGTACATCTTCGTCTCATCAGTCGTACAAGTCAATCTAGATAACTCGGTTAAAAATTTCCCAACAAGGTAAACCCTCAGAGAAGTAACCATCAAAGACCTACTTGATCCAACCAGCATCAGATCTCCGAGTCTTCGCCAATTCCATCCTTGATATACAATATTAATCAATCGAATTCACGCCACGATCTCGAAATCCCGCCCAGACACCATTACCTTCCTCGGAATCTTGCTGGCAAGTAACTTCATCAGCGAGAAGCCTTTGATATGCGACAAACGCGTGGAGATAGTCCGGTTCCGGCTAGTTGGCCCGCGGCTACTTAGCAGCTAGGTACCTACTTTATACTTTGTTTGCTCCTGATGGCATTAACCCTCGGGGGTGATTGCGGAGCCGGGCTGTTGGTCTAATACTCTCTACCCTGCCAGCCACCCCGCACGTTCCCGTTGTCCGTCTGGCTCCCGCTATCTATCCTCCAAGGTAGGATAGCTTTTGCTACCGGCTACGATGCTGTTAGCATTGGACCACGTGCTTGGAAATCCTGATCGACACCTTCGCCGCGTACCCGCTATCTGATCCTGACCGCTTGCTCCTCGACCCTAGCCTCTTCGAATTCAATTCCGCCGACGGAGAAGAGGCTACTCCTCTCGCGAAACGCGTTCATTTATTCATCGACAGTGGCTGCAGATGTCGTGGAAACAAAGTGGAGCACGGTAAATCATTAGACGCGGCGCGATGACTTAATAACGAAGGGGAGAAGACGGACATCGCGCCGGAGGGAGAGAACTTTTCGGCGGTGTATGGATTTCGGGCCGGAGGTCGAACGAAAACCAGGGTGATAGGTTGCGGAAATGGCCGCGACGAGGAGGCCCGGGTGACGAGGCGGTTTTTCGCGAATATCGGCGGTCCGATCAGATTTCGATTAACCGCGCTAATGAGATTACCGGGGGCAGGGAGATCGGCTGCACCGCGGCCGCAATGAAACTAATATAAAAGTTTCCGCCTGATGCCCGAAACCGCGAGCTGCGGCACCCTGGTTGTCGATTTTATCCGGCCAAGCCGAGAATTTTCCGCAGGAGATGAGCGCGTGTAATCAATGAATCGTACGTTAGC